>JAAAKQ030135357.1:0-13378 GCA_010016005.3 Zanna intricata | reverse complement strand
GATTGCGTTATGTACTTCTATGACGATAGGATGTTTTGAATAAAAGTTTTCTAGGGCTTGGAGAGCACTGTATGAGTTGCTACAAATAAGAATACTAAAAGTATATAATTAAAAAATAAATTAAATTTCCTATGAACTGTTTTAATAATGTTTTTAATTCGATGTCTCGGTTTACAAGAAAGCAAGTATGTAAAAAAAAAAAAACCGACGAATAAAATAATGTAAACATTTCCGTCAACATTTGTTAGTCACAATGGATTAAATAAGAATTTAAAAACGGTACTTTCATACAAAGCTTTTAAAAATTATTATTAAAACATCTTACAACAGATAAAAGCTTTTTTCATTCATAATATTTTATTAAAGGTATTAATAAAGAGAGTTATAATTAAACCGAAATAAGGCTTCATTTCTAAGAAATAAAGTCCACAGAAGACTGTATTGTCGGATACTTCGTATACATTTTACAAGTTAACACAATCTGCAAACTATCAGAGCACAGTCTTTGAAAACTGAATCTTGTTAAAAAAATTTCTTAAAGGATGTCTCGGATCTAAAAATAAAATATTTTTAGGATCAGGCGAACATTGCTAGGTAGTTTAAATTTGCGACGTAATGCCGAATAACATATGCAATCAGTCAAAATATGATGCACAGTTAGTCGGCAATTTTTAAAGTAATATTATAAGTTTATGTACGCGGATTTACGGTCAATTTACTTATTCCCCCAAAAAAGTCGTAAGCTTCATAGCTGTTTCAATAGCATCTGTAAAACAACTATTAATAATTTGAGACTCCAAATTACTTGAAAGTCAAGTATGGAGTATGATGTTCTACTTACAAAATTAGAAATGTAAGATGAAAACCGTTCAAAAACTAGAGAAGTCACAGACCTATTTTTATCATAATTCTCAAGAGTTATAATGAATAAGTCGATCTACGGACGGTCTTCAATCAGGAAAAGAGGTAACAAACCTTTTCTAAAAATTACAAAATGACAACAAAAAATAACAAAGTTAGAGATAAAAAGGACCTTAGTGGTCGGGCTTAAGTTCTCTATCAACCAGAGAGCTACGCTGTCCGCCAACAGAACTCATTACTATAGATCTCTCAAGAAAGACAGGTAAAAAATTAGTGTCTAGACTAAAAAGTACTTCACAGAAGCGTTTGTTTCTCACGTTATAGAAACTCATAGACGGAAAATAACTGAAGACAATCATTCGATGATTCTCTAATTATCAGCATCGTGAGACAACCTTCTTCTGTTAAACATTCCGAAGTTAAGAATTCCTTTCCATACGGATCTACAAGGAAAAGCGATAAATTAATTTATAGAGATCAGAAAATAGAAAGAAATCAGTATAAATTGAAAAGAAAGATCAAATAAGCAAAGTATGAACGCTTCTGTAATCGACAAATTTAAAAATTTTAAAAGAAAAATCTGTATATCTCTCCAAAAAGGGAGATTTAAAAGAGAAAGATTGTGCAAAAATAGTGAGGCAGAATAAAAGTAAAGATTATAAAAGATCTAAAAACAAATGAAATTCATAAAAATCTTTAAAATTAATCTGGTAATAGAGGAAAACGGAGTGAGAACGATATGATGCAAGGGGACAGCCTTAAGGCAGATATATGATTTTTTTACCTCTCAACATGAAATTTTTCTTACGTTAATTTTTCGAGAAACTATTATTTATACGAGTAAAAGTATGGTTATTTATAAATAACCCTAAATTATACTTTGAAGATACCTTTAAAGGTATCTTCAAAACTGACCTAAGTTCAAATAAAGCATACAAAAGATTAACATTTAATAAGCCGGTTAATTTTTAACATTTCTTAAATTTCGTAATACGATAAAAAATAATTTTAAAAAATTTTAAATTTCGAATTTTCATGGGTATGTTTTTAAATACCTAAAAAATTTTGATATATTATAATTTTTTCTAAAAAATACGTCTGAAAATAATGGCCCGTATTTATTTTCTTATCTTCTTTTGAATTATTTTTTTTCCAAAAAATATAACAATATCAATTGTTCAAGTTCATAAATAGTTAATTAACAAATGTATGAATTTAAAAACCAACAACAAAAATTAGTTTTTACAGGTATAATTTAAATTGATGTTAAAACACCGTAATCTTAAATAACAGAAATTTCTGTTAGAAATTAATAAAAAAAGATTAAACAGCAAATAATAAATAAAACATGAAGTAACTCCCTTGTGATCCCTTAAAAGACTTGCGACTTATATTATTATTCTTGTTGTTTTTATTATTGTTATTACCAATATTATTATTGTAAATAAATACGTAAACGATAAATTAATTTAAATATTGTACTTTTTTAATTTATTAACATCAAAGAAATAACAATCAGTAAAGTGGATAGTTTAATGCATGATAAAAAAGTAAACCATATACGGTCTATGGTATGCAATATGGACTCCTCTATACCACTCTTTCTATATTCGAAATCCAAACAAGTTTAATTTAATTCAGTCTCATGAAATTTAAATCGGTCTAGTAAAAAGATTGATGCAGCCTACAGCAACAACAGTATAAACAGAATCAGAAATAATCATTCATTACATTAAAAAATTCGAAAACAAAAATCTCTAAAAAACATAAGTACGGTAAGTCTATTTAAATGATTATATAGCCGAAGTAAAAAAATAAAAAGAGCAAGAGTTTTATATTAAAAAAAATTATTATGAGCAAAATAAACATAATATGCTTAATAATGAATTTCTTTATCGTGCACTTCAATCGATAGAAATTTTACGACTACAAATGATTGAAAATATAGTTTTAAATTTGATCAATTATTGGTATGGCTTAATATAATAATATATTATTTTTTAACTTTTTATTAAGTAAGAATTTATGAAAAATAATTATTTCTAAGTAAGATTTTTATAAAAAAAAATTGTATAATAAATTTTAATTAAATGAGATGCAATAATACGAAGACTTTTTTGATAACATAATATTTACAATGAAGAGAGACAGAAAGAGAGAAATATAAATTTAATTATTAAAAAAAAGTTAATAAATAAACAGATTTACATTTGTCTGGCATAGTTAGGATCTAAATGGTCTTCTTGATTACTTCATCCACTTAACTCAAAAAATACTATTTACAATTAAAACTTAATGCTATAGAAAGTGTGTGCAACAGAAATAATATAACACTAAGTTACAGTAAAAGTACTACAATAAAAATAAATAAATATAGGGATAACTATAAAAAAAATAACACCAATTGAGAAAAAACCAAACAAAATAAACTGAAAAGTGTACAATAAATATGCATTCCTTCCAGGAAAATTAATCAGTCTAGTTTCACTTCTTAGATTTTAAATTTTACATTAATAATTGTAAAAATTAATACATATTTCTAATTCAAATTAATTTATTTGTATTATTATTTATTTATTTATTTTTTAATGTGACAATAATAAAGAAAAAAAACAAATCGACAACGAACTGCATAACTTAAAAAATGATCCAACTCTGTCTTCCGACCGCTTCGCTCTCCACAGATCCCTATTATACAAAAACTAAGAGAAACATTAAAGTATTTAAGTAAACAATAAGTCTTTTTTTAAGTAAAATGTTGAGTTTCAGATGGTGAATGCATCTTTCATAAACGTCGACTTTACTAAAGAAATAAGAAAATCGACTTTTTATAAATTACACCTTAATACGAGTATTTAATTATCAGTATTTTATAACTCAAATCGAACTTCTCTTCCAGAAACAATCCAAACTAAACCTTTCATTTTCGTAAGTCATCTATATTTTCAGCTTCCTCAATAAGTCTGATAATTTTTATTCGGTCTTAATTCTTAACTCAGTCTTAATAATTTCCTACAAACTCTTAATTGCTTCTATGCATTAGTCAAAAAGCAAAAGGATAGATTATATATTCTTGCCTACCTCCTTTCTGTACAGAAACTTAGATTTTCTCGTTCCTTTACAATAATCAAAACAAAACAAAAAAAAAACCTTTTTTTCTTATAAAATATACAAATGAAACTTTTCCACTCTACATTTGAACTGCTACGTTTTCTTTTTAAAAATAAAAATGTTTAATTACACTCTGACGTAATTAACACGATCAAACTTTAGTTGATTTGCTCAATAATTAACTAAATTTGTAAATCGTACCCTTTGTATAACTACATCAAAGCAATTCAGATAGATGTGATTGGAAAAAAACACGGTTCAAAATATTAGAAATGATAAAAATAAAATAAAATTAGTTAAAATAAAAATCAATAACTTTCTTATTAATAATTTAACGCAAACGTTAAATTATTAATTTTTTTGATAATTTAAGGTTGATCAGTAGTTTTGTTTTTTTTTTGTTTAAGTTTGATTAATACTACGAAAGAGAACAATAATATCCATAATAAATGGATGAGGTAATAAAGCGTGATCTACTAATACGCTATTAATGTACAACACAAAACGGACTTGTTATCAAATAATTATAAAAAAAAAAACTGTATTTCCTGACAACATGACATTGTATATTATGCTATTCGAAAACGCATTGTTATAACAAACAACATAACCTGTTAATAATTAATGAAGCATCTAACAACGTAACATAAACTAGAACTCAGATTTCATTATCAGCTTATTGATGAGTATCATAAATTACTTACATATCATTTAAATATGTTATCATGATGTTAATGTTAAATAAATTAAGAATTTTAAAAAAACAAAAGAGGATTTAACAGTGTGTATTAAATACCAAAAAAGAATCACTCTATATACATATTTTATGCATTCCAGTTTCGTTATAGGAGTACAGAAGATTTTCATAATTAAATAATTTCAAAGACATAACTGTCAAGGTAATATTCTGAATGAATCAGGAAACCAATCATAATTTTAAAACAAGATAAGATGTAAAAAAAGTTCAAAAGTCTTAGAACAACATTCTCAAATGTTCTCAAGGTCTCAAAAGTATTAGATAACATTATAAAAACCGTCTGGAAAAAGAATGACGAAGGCGTTAACACCAGAACCAAAAACTAAAAATCAGCGGCTACCTTGACTTTAGAGATACCTAGCACCTTCATAGAAGAAGATCTAAAAAGCCACCACAGAAAAAGCCGACTCGCAAATTTCCTTCTCAAAAAAATAGAAACCTCAAAGATTATCTCAAAAAATTAATAGAGACCAAGTGAGAAATAATAAATGTTATTAGCCAATAAAATTTATAAAGATTATCAGTAAAAAAAAAAAAAAAAATCAGGAGAGGCAAAGCAGCTTTGGAATTCGAAAAATCCAAATTAGAGAAAAATTAAATTTCCTATCCAGAACTTGCAACAAAAAGAATCTTTCTAAACGCAAAAATCATAAAGAAAAAAAAATCATAAGGAGAATTTACAGTCCCAGAAAAACAAAAGGGTAAAGACTAAAATCAAATAACGAAATTTAAAAATTTGAAAAGATCTGGAAACGGCTATTAGAATTATAAGATTAAAATTTCTCGAACATATGATAGAAATGAATCGAAAAAGAATATATAAATTTTTGGAAATCAGTCATACAGGATACATAAGCAGATAAAAGACAAACTTCAATATTTGGATAGAATGAAATTTAGAAATATAATTTATTATATACATATTTCAATGGATGAATGAAGGAAGAGCACCAGAAGAAAATGCACATACGAAAAAACACGAATACAGTCCGAGAAGATAAAGAAAATGTGGAAAAAAAGCAACAAAGAAAGGAATATTTGGCGTGGTGTCAAGTACGCTGCTTCGAAATAAAATAAAATTTAAAAAAATAAATAAATACATTAATCTATTAAATTAAAAATTAAAATAATTAAATTAAATTTAATTAACTTTTAAGAATAATTAACTAATTTGTTAACTTTTGCAATTTATTTCAAAGTCGTATATTTATAATTAATACTAATGTAAATACGTGTATACATGCTTAAAAGCAAATATGTAAAGTAAAGCTAAAGGTAATGTGAGCAAAACGAAGATACTCAAGGGTTATAGCTAAAACAAACATAGTACTTGGGTTACAGCACGATAAAAATCATCGAAAGTAACTGTCAGCAATAATATTAAATACTGCAAGCAGTTCAAGATCACCGTTATATCATCACCAGAATCAAAGTTAATTAACAAAAAAATATTCCATTTAAAATTTTCTCTAAATATATGTTTCATTAATTTCTATAAATGTAGGACCATTCACTAATTAGATTATGTGAAAGAGGAGAAAGGGAAGAATAGATGACTCTGCACATGGATTTTTTTAATTACAAGCATTTCATTATATTATTATTTGTTTTAGACTGAAATTTACAGAACTCTTAATATATTCATATCGTTCAATAAATTTAAATTAAAAGTACATAATTATTATTCTTATCTGATTATGAAAATAAATATTTTCATTAAAAAATAAATGAAAAATATAATTTTGTGACATCAATAATTCACAGTGTACATATTTCTGTTTAACTTTAAAGAGTAAGTAATCTTCTCCAATTCTCGAACTGAAAAAGTTGTATAAGTTACCACCACGAAGCCTCACGGCCACGAAGTAGGGCTACCACGCTAAAGACGAGAAGTGGATAAAAAGATGGCTAATTCTAATAATGACCAATTCTAATTGCGTAACGATGTGGTGAACCCATCTCCCAGTGTTTAGACGCTGTTGATAGCCTGGCCGAATGACTTCCAGGATAAGGAATAGTTCTACTCCTACCAAGTGCTGATGGCCTCTTCAGAGGGCAGATGAGCGGGTAGAAGTCAAGAAAATCTTTTATCCTTGGAATGAAAAATTACCTCAAAAGGCGGAGGAAACCCAAAATATGGTCAACGGCAATGGGATACAAAAGGGCACGGAAAACAAATGCATTAAAAAAACTCCTACGGATACTCCAAGAACAATCATGGCGGGAATTCAATATGATCGTCAATATTATACCCAACGTTCGTTAACCGGAAAAGGCACAAGAAGAAGAATTGAGGCAACTTACTGGAGGTCTGATTTTGAGTACGGCGGGTGATGAGTTTGGTATGATTGTCAGAAAGCTGGCCGAATATACGGTCAGGAGGAACAATGTTGTTGTCAAACTCTACTCTGACGTAATGAAGCATGCCTTGTCGATGGAACGTCCACGGGGCTCTCCTGCCCAAACAGTCGAAGACATCCCAGAGCTAGAGGACTAGACGAATCCCAGTACTGGTTCTTCTGGATGTCAAAAACGCGTTTGGCACTGTACCCTGGGACAAAATCATGGAGGCCTTGCAGAGGCTGAATGTGAGTGCTTACCTTCGGCGCCAGATTGGTGTAAACCTGCAGGATAGATGGACGACGGTTGATGCCTTAGAGGAACAGTTTGGACGGCAGATCTTTGGTGGGGTTCCGCAAGGGTCTGTCTTGGGCCCTCTCATGTGGAATTTCCTTTTCGATGGAGTTTTGCGGTTGGCACTGCCAGTCAACACTCAATTACTTGCGTATGCAGACGACCTGGTGTTAATGGTCGGTGGCTATTCTGAGGACCAGATCGAACATCTTGGTAACACGGCACTGCAAAAGATAACAGAATGGATGTTTTCTGTTGGTCTGGAACTGGCACCTATAAAATCTAGGATGATTGTTATAGCAGGCAGACGACGCATTGACCGAATCGACTTGCGACAGCAGAACACTGTCATTGAGCGCGTTGACACTGTCATCTATCTGGGAGTCACTCCAGACAAGGCTTTACGATACAGCGTCCATGTACTCAACATCTGTGACAAAGCGAAGCGTGTCTTGCGGGCTCTCCAGCGGCTATTCGCAAACAGGGAGGCTCTCAGAGCGTCGAAGAGGAAAGTTATCATGACCTCTATGATGTCAATGATGCTATATGCTTCCCAGGTCTGGGTGGCGCAGTGGTGTGCGAGAGGAACCTTGCACGATTGTTACGCGTTCAGAGGCGACTGCTTATTGGTGTGACGTTAACTTACAGAACGGTCTCCTATGAAGCGCTTTGTGTTGTAGCTGGCTGTATTCCGATAGCACTAAAGATTGAGGAGCGCACGTCAAGGTGGAATGGGTCGAATGTTGCTGATGCTTATCATCAAACGCTGGAGGGGTAGAATCAGCCGGACAAAGCCGCTTGGACGAAGAGGCTAATTCAAAATCTTAGGCTGTGGTTGCAGAGGAGACATGGAGGTGGACTTCTTTGTCACGCAACTGCTGACCGGTCATGGGACGTTTAATGGTCATGGATCGGTCATGGGACGTTTAAATCTTTATCGGTTTGGTAAGCGAGCAGTTCCGAGTTACAATTACTGTGATGCAGTGTCAGAAACGGTAGAACACAAGCTCTTTCAATGTGCACGGTGGACACGGTATAGGATTAAGTATGGTGTTACTAATCTGGTGCTGGAGACTTTGATCGACTACATGCTCGTGTCACAGAGACATAGGAATAGCATCAATTCGCTGGTACAGGAGATATTAACGGCAAAGGAACCGGCTGATAGGGCAAGACCAGCCTGAGGGACGACGGTTAGTCATAAAGTGGGACAGCCCTCTGTGGAGCTGCACTTTGTTTCCCGCGTGTGCAGTGCAGGGTGCAGTGATGAGACACAGGGACTCCTTCCCTCCATGTCAGGGGTCGAGGGTATTCGTGCTACCAGGACACGCAGCCCTGAGTCACCATGCTTTCTCGCCATGAGGATGGATGGCAATGATGACGCACGGGGACTCCTGTACCTCTAGGCGTGTGATTGCAGAATGAGAATGAGTGGGTTCTGTTCCTGTTTCTCACAGGTGAGGTGAGATGCTAAGTTGGCAGCAGTGGTGTGCAAGATGAAGATGTGAGTTCGCGTTTGAATCCCCCCGAAACTGAGTTATGCTTAATTGCGGGTCCGATCTCGGGGTGGAGGGGAATGGAGGGGGGTTTTTTAGTCGGCGAGAGCACGACACTACCACCTGTGAGGGCGGGTGGTGAATGGTAGAGCTTTTTCCACCTCCAACGAAACCCCCCCCCCAAAAAAAAGAAGAATTCTGACAAAATTTGGTAAAAAAGATATTGTAAATTCGCTAATCTATAATATTGTACTATATTTTTTGCAACTGTTTATTACGGTTATAAAAGTAGCCTCAACCAATGACTGTTACTTAAACTAACTACATAGAATCAAATAATCTGTTTACTAAGTACTACGTCAAAGACTTAACAACATTAAAGATTCATGGAAAATTTAAGACAAAATCAGTAAGAGTCGATTTTATAAATACCATTTAATTCTATCGAACATTAAACTTCATAATCTTTTATCACGTCAAGTAACGCAACACATGATTTTTGCTTACTAAACACGGAGATGGATGTTGATAATTCAACTTCTTACTCTTTGTTACTTACGACATGTAAATTCAGTCCAAGAAGCGACAGCTTCACTAGCCTCATTGCATGGACCTGGTGGTGTACAGTAAGTAAACAACAGTACAGGAAAAGTAAACGACTCCGATTAATGCCTACTGAATTTAAATAACTTTAAATGTTTCGTAATTATATGAATGAATTGGACAGATGTTTATACATCAACTATCAATCTTTATCAATCAATCACCCTTTTTGAGGAGAAAAAATATAACACGTCTACTAGGTACCGTTAATTTTTAAGTAATATAAAAATTATATATATTAAATTATAAAACATAATAAATGGTTTAATTTTTACATATTTTCACGTAAAATCGCTGGAAGTTGGTGCGTTTCCATTTATTGTCAAGCGGATAACATTATTTAAGTTTTTTTCGACGAGTTATGAAGGAATGCCAATTACGTACTCTCCGTGGAGTCTGCACATGGAAGTGTCGAGCTCTGAATCCGGGAAAATGGATAGTGGCCTGCCCCTACCGACTAAACCACCCTCACCTCGAGAGCGGATCCGCAATTAAGCATAACTCAATTTCGGAGCGGTGGTTCCGACCAACGGATCGGATCTTCTACTTCCACCTTTGCTTTAATAATTTCGTGAGTCTTTGTAGGCCTCCACTCCAATCCAGGGATCAGAGAGTCCCTGTGCTTCATCATCGCAGCCCATCCCTGCGAGCGTGGACGAACAGCTACTCCACAGAGAGCTGTCCCCTCCCCCAACACCTACCACTTTCCTCTTCACTCGCAATTTATAGTCTGCTGTCGTCCCTTTCGTCGCAGTTGTAACTGCCCGTACGATGTCCCGTCTTGTTACAATCCAAGCATCTGGTGTCCTCCCGGCAATCGCTAATCTTGTGACTTGTGCTTCCGATGCGGAAGCACATAATACTCATATAAGTACATGCTTATATATAATATAATACCTCTACCCAATTCATATTTTAAGATTTCAGTATCCTTTCCGTTCTACAAATGAATAAGGTATTCTTACCTAATCATAATCTTTATAGTTTTCTCGCTTATGGTTATTATCGTTATTTTTATACAATTTTACACAATGCCGTTTGATTCCAATGGGGGTTTCTATGCCAACGACTGGAAAGTTACGGACTAAATTTATGTATAATATTTTTTTCTAATAACACTAGAATTCTAATTGAATAGGATTATCATACTTGCATAATAATGAACAATTTAAAAAAAGTCATTTATTTATTGCAGTTTCGACTTTGAAATACAATGCTATTAAAAATTTTAAAAATACCTTCTCTAAAACGTCCGAAGTTCACATTCAAAGCTAAATTATCGTGAATAATATTTTTAAGTTAAAAAAAAAAAAAAAAAAAATGAATATCTTACATTTACATGATGTTATTAACAAGATGTAAGTAATTCATTCGAGTTATCACATCGCAATTGTCGTACAGTTAACGGAGCGAATGTGGCAGTATGCTTGTTGTTATAGTAGATTACGGTTACGATTAGTTTTGTAAGTAGAGGAGATTTTTACGCACGCTAATTCTTCACAAAGTTTTCTCATTTCTTCCGACACAATATACTTCGACGATCTTTTCTACTGAATATTATCTTTTCTACCCGCAACATACCAAAGTACTAAAACGTTATTCTGTGCAGCCGTTACATACTCAGGATAAATATGATGGTACTTCAAGTTTGAGGAAATTTTGTAAAAAAAAAACTGAATTCCAAATCCTGCCGGCAGATGAGCAGTAGCATAAACTAATTATGACATAAATCAAGCGTATCATGAAGATCTATTGACATCTTTCGACCCGGATAAAATGTTTCTATTTTATAATTACGTATTAATAATATTTTTTCATAGTTACAACTTTTCCCGCCATTTAATAAATGAAAAAAAAAAAACATTTTTTTATCAATTTTGCTTTCATTAAAAGTGGATTTGTATAACTAGTATAAGTTTTGTGATTTTCTGTTCGGACTTATGCCATAATTTAGATTTTTCGCTGAGAGTGTATATTCCCATTAGAATACATTGGATTGTCTTATAATTAAAATAGATATTTTTCTAAGTCTTTATTCCAGTGCTTGCAGGTCAGTGACGTAATTAACGAACTTGGTAAACAAGTTGATTGTCATTTTTTACGAGATGAGTGCTATGATTGGTTTTTAGTAGGGGTTTCTCCTTTCCCTTATATTTCCTTTCCCATTTATCCTACATCAAACCCCTTCTGTATCTATGCGTTTCAGACATTTCCCCAACTTTTGCCCCACACCACCACAAATTTTTTTTTTTACTCCATTTTCGGTTACATACATTTTACCTGTCCCCTCAAACTCACGACCCAACCCGAATATAGTCGTGTGAGGTGTCGTTTACAGCAAACTTCTGTCTACAAGAAGAAAATATAAGATTCAGCGTTGAAGCTAGTTCTCTACGCCGGCAACCGAAGAACCAAGCGTCTCGGGGTCTACAACTCCCTAGCCTATGAAATCTAAGACTAAGGAGAGAAATGTCTTACACCAGTGTCGTCTGAGGAGGAGGAAGCAGCTTCTGGAAGTTTAAGGGACATCACCAACCAACTAGTGCTGTAATATTCATCCTGAAACAAAACATGAGGGCTGGCTTATCTAAGTACATAACTTCGCATGAAAAAGATCTAACGAAGTATTCAAGAGCCTAAAAGCATTGACAGAAGTGTCCCTACCGATTAAGGCCATTACCCAGGCGTTACAATAAGATACACTCATGCGCGTGGATGTAGATAACATTCTCTTCCAAGATTTATTGGACGAAGAGCTTGTAAGATGATTCCGAAAAAATTTCCGGCTAAGATCATAAACTCTCTCATGCAATTGAAAGACTTATCCTCGGAGAAGATGTGGCGATAGATATGTCTTCGCGGACTAAGCTCGTGCCAAAACTTCTGGTGATACTTCTGCTCGAGAGACAGACATCAAACCGGGAGAAGGATGTTTCCACGATTGTGGGTCAAATTCGGCGTGCCCGCAGCAATGCGACAAATCAAGTAACAAGGTAAGTAAATTGCATTTCCTTATAATTGATAATTTTCCAACACATTAAACTTCTCAAGTCGTAACCTCGTAGAAAGTGAAAGATTTCAAACAAATAAAATTTCAAACAGCCTAATTTGTTCAACAAACGCTTCCCATAAATAGCTAAGATGATTAAATGAAGTTTCATTGAATGTTGTCAGAAATTTTTATTTTGGTTAATGCCCAAAACAACGTTTAAATAGACTGACCCCTTTAATATATCAAAAACTACAAAGTTATTATCACAGAAAAAGTGAAACACGAAGTATAATAATTGGCCAAGTAAATTTTTTCAAACACCAGGAGAGGACAGCAATTATTACGTTGATCGTTATCGTTATATTTAAGTTCATCTTATCGCGTTTTGCAAAAGTTAAAAGAATCCTTATCTAAAAAGAAAATAACATACATTTTATTGAAATAACAAATGAATTTCATGTTTCGGGAACACCCCTTTTCAATGAAATCTAAATAATTTTAGTTTTAATTTAGAAGAAAAAAAAAAAACGGGAAAGTTACGCAGGTCTGGCTTTACACAGGAGAAAAATTAAGTAGAATGTTAAAGTATGTATAAGATTATCAAAGTTCCTAGCTTTTTTTTTTGTTTAACCTCCGAAACCACAATTCAGTATATCTTCAGAGGGATGAGATGAATAATTGTTGCGTGTGTGGAAAAATACCATGCCCGACCAGGACTCGAACCCAGGACCTCCAGACGAAAGTCCGAGACGCTACCACTCAGACAAATGCTACCGAGACAAATATCACGGAGGTCTGCATTTCAAAATTATGTCGGAAGTCGGGCATTTCACGGATTATCAGAGTTAACCCACCGGGTTGGTCTAGTGGTTAACGCGACATCGCAAATCAGCTGATTTCGAAGTCGAGAGTTGTAAGTTTCAA
>JAAAKQ030135335.1:0-13378 GCA_010016005.3 Zanna intricata | reverse complement strand
TGAAAAAAGTTGCAAGAAACTCTGTAAAAAGAATTGAAGCTTGTATTCAAGAAGATGGCGGCCACTTCCAACATTTAATCTAAATGTAAGGTAATGGATGGTAATAATAAAAATTACATTTACACATGCCTTTTTATTATTTCAATACCTACCAATATATAAGATTGGATTGCGTTTTATATGGGACACCCTGTATAAGTCTTTAAGAAAATATGGCAATGGAAGAGTAAACATTTTCAAAAAGTCTATACATGAAAAAGAATTATGTTGTAAATTAAATTTTATAACCAACTTCACAACTGGTGGTTGGGTTTCAATTACCCACACTTCTCAGGAGTGGTCGACCTGAGATTGTACAAGACTACACTATATTCACATTCATACATATCCTCATTTATCCTCTGAAGTAATACCTTACGGTAGTTCTGGAGGCTAAACAGATAAAGAAAGAGAACTAATTTCACTAAGTAAAAATTTATTTAATGCTATTAGTAATATTTAAAAAGATGAAACCAATCTTCTAATAAAATTTTTTACTTTTTTGTAAGAAATTAATAAAACAAGTTAAATTATTGTTGTACATCAACGATGAATGAATCTTCTTTAAAATGCCATTTCATGAACATCACAAATATGATCTTCAAACTGATATTTGAATAACACTGAAACTTATAATAGAAAAATTTTATAGTATCACAAAAAATATTTTAAAATAGTGATAAAAAAAATAATAAATGACATCCGATTTACGGCTACATGTCCATGATGGAAAAAGGGCAGGTTTATCTATTCCAACTGTAAGGTCAAGGTCATATTATTATACATGATATTCCCTTCTCTGTACTCTAACTGCTTTACTTTAGAAACATCATTCAGTTTTTTCAGAATTTTAATATTATTTCTATTCACACCACTACGATAAATATGATAATAACTGTAATATTTTACAAGTAGGCATACTCAATAGTACGACTGCTGTTTAAAAAGTTGTCATGTCGGTTAATTCAAACACACATACTCACTATAAATTAAATATACTTTTATTATCCAGGAAAACCTTAACCTCATAAAAACATTAGTTGGTCCATGCTATTAGGATTACCTACCTTCAAAAAGTTGTTCTAGTCTAAATTAAAAAAAGAACTGCCTTTGAAAAAGATTAAAATTTATTTTTTGAATCTTACGGCTTCAATTATTAAAAAAAAACTCTACAAACCAACTGTTAAAACACCATCATCCATAACTCAAACTACCTCTGTTTGTTTTTTTTCTTTTAAATGCAGCCTTCTAGCATTCTTTTAGGTATAATTTTATACATTATAATTGTATAATTATACATTATAATTCATTTCTTGCTAATTAAAAACTGATTTATTGATTTCATATGTTTCTTCTTCCTGTTCCTTTTATTAAGTAAAATTTCAATTAAAAAAGCAATAAACTACTTTTGGAGATGGTAACTTCATAATTAATTTTATTCAAATATAATAGAACAGGCAAATTAGGTTAAAAATGTAATTATCCAAAATTTTTCAGCGTTATAGTCAACTAATAGGAAGTATTGTAAATATAGTAACCCCCCTCTCTATTAACAGACTTGGATGAGACCAATTCACGATCAAATTTTTCCCCAAGATCTATTGAATGTGGTTTCAGGTATTTCATTCCATATGCCTGCTATAATGTAAATAACGTACTTGACGTTAATTTGTTTACAGCTTGTCTTGTATCAAGATTACTGTTGTCAAACTATTACAAAATTTAAGTCAGAAACGAGACATATAGTACAAGACTAATTTCTTAGGATAAATAACAATGTCTGTAATGACTACTCTCCTTTATCTAAATGCTTGAATTTGTAAACTACATATTGTAATTAATTACGCAGTGCTATTATTGCAGATTGAGCTTGTTGCAAACCACAATATGTTTGAAGGAAAAGTGATTGGTGAAGAAGGAAGAAAGAACAAGGGAGAAGTGATGCAAGATGTGCTATGTATAAACATTGATATGAACTGTATTTAACACAGCAAATCATAATTTTCAACTACTGAAAATTCATTACCACTAATATTTAAATCACTTATCATTTACATTAATAACATTTTCAATAGATCAATTAAAGGTTCCAAAGGTAAATGTTTCTATTTTTATGACATGGTCACACTTTGATTTCCATTTGACATTTGTAATTGAATTTGCTTATTCTTCAATTAATTTAATACCATCATCTAATTAAAACTAACATTTTTTTTTCACGATAAACTCTTTTAAAAACATCCAAATTGTTTTAATTATATTTAATTCCAGAGAAGAGATTGTTTTAATTATATTTAATTCGAGGCAATCTCAAAACACTGTGACCTTTCTCAGCTAAAAGTGAATCAAGTTAAATAATGTAACATGCAGTTTTATTAAACTGAACAATTACGGTTTCAACACTACTTGTAAATGAACTATTTTGGGTAAACCAATCAATCATGTCTATTTTTTTGCATCTTTGAATTTGGAATGTGGTTGTTCAGATAGTATGAAGCATTATCTATGATGATGACCGAGTTAGAGCGAAGATTAGAAATTGATTATTGTTCTATCCTCTGCTCGTAATAAACAGAACTCATATCGTCATAGTAATCTCTCCTGATTTGGTACCAGGTTGTACAAAACAATCTTTGGAACCAGCACAAATAATACAAACAGGCTTGCCTTTAGAAATAAAAGCAGGACGGTTGCGGACATAGCTGTAACTCCATAATATTGGTTTGGTATGACTGGCATGAACAAAGGATTCATCTGTGTAAATTATAGGTCTGTTTTGGAGACGGTACTCTTTAACAGCTTTAAGTAACATTTCAAATTTTATAATTTCTACTAAAATTGTTTTATTATCCAGTTTTCCCATTTGAACCCCATCTCTTTGATAATGCGCCATAAAAAGGCTTCCTTAAAAATCTTCTCTTCTACTACACGTAATAATTGAAAAGTAATGTGTTCACTTTATCAATGTAAAAATTATTAATTATTTCATGAATGACACTTTTAAAAACATTAAACACGATTTCTCTTGTCCCTTTTTTTTTTTTTTTTGCATAGGAGGAGGAAAAAAGCTCTACCAGCCGCCATCTGCCCACACAGATGGTAGTGTGGGGCTCTCACCTACTAAAATACCTCCCCCCTTCCCCTCCCAAGGGCAACCGGAATCGTCTCTCGGCATAACATCGGCCTGCCCTGGGTGTCATGGCAGCAGATTATCCCTGCCTACTATCCTTCCCGTTTAGGCTCTTGCAGCGGAGCCCCTCTTTGGGGTACTCTTGGCATCCTTAGAGCGCAGTGACTCCCCGCTAGTGGGAAGCCGACAAGTTCCTCCTCCAAGAGGCTGCCCTTCCTGCCCTATGCCTAAAGGGGGGCGGCATGTGCATTTAAAAATGCATGAGTGCCCCTCCCCTACCCACTCGCGACCTCTCAAACCTAAGAGGGGCCCGAATGCTTCATCGGAAGTACCCCGATCCAGTACACTCTTGTTTGTGTCCCAAACCAAGGCATCCTCTGCAAACAGGCTGCCTCCCATGCCCTGGTCGTCGCCACGTTTCGTCATGTTCTTCTCATGTTTTTTAATTAATTTTTTTTTCTCTTGTCCCTTGGCTACATGTAAGTTTACGCCCCCTAATTTTTTTTTTTATATACTCCGGACCTCTCACCTTCCATGATAATAAGTATCCTATGTTAAACTTATTGTAATCTAAAGAAACAGAATCCATTCAACTAAAAATCTAAACATTAAAAAATTTTAACTACGCCGATAATCTTGGTAAACAAAACAAGACGTATTCACAAAACTAATATAATGTACAAACACACGACGGCAAAGAAGCAGCTGAAATAAAAATGTAATGACAATACAATGCGACTGTCAAAAAAAAGTCCCAATATCCAAAGTGTGTTATCTATAGAAACAGTTCAAGGGCAAACTTATTGTGGTTTGCAACAAGCTTTACTTATACTTTGTTTCAGATAAAATATTATGCACGTGAATATAGTACATAATAAAAAATATACATTATAAACACAATACAAATACATTATAATAAAAATATACAAATGTACATAAAAAATAAACACCTCTTAAAAAATAGTCGGTTAAGAAAAAAAAAGGTTGAGAGAGACCACTTTAATATAGTTAGATGTAGATAATACCAAAATAGTCAATTTATTCTCTCTGTTTTCCTTGTTTTATTAGTTTTTGTGATTTTTTAATTCATCAGACATCAATGTTAAAGGGTTCCAGAACTGATTTCCTGCTCTACTTATTTCAATATGTATTCCTAAATATCTTAAGTTTTTTCAATTTTTTTCAAATCTGACATCTGTCACAATCTTATTGATTTTTTGCAAAATACATTCGATGCAATAAAAAATTACTGCAAATTGTTCACTTCAGTTAAATATTTTGTCTAGTGGCAGTTCATTTAAGCTGTTCCTCTTCATAGCCTTGGATAAATAAATATTAGCTATGGTACATAGCTTACACGATTTTCTTTGTTTATTCTCCATTATTATATTTTACATGTACGCTTGTATCTTAATTCATGAGTAGTCTATTTACTGCTCAGCACCTAAGTGTAAGAATATATGATAGAAATACTTTTGATGATTAAAAAAAATATCTGCTAGTTCAGTACAGTCTATAATTTCACCTCATTAAAAATTAAGCTAAAGGATAAATAAAAAACTAGTAATGTATCTATTCATTTAACAAATATCACTTTTATATATAATATTATAAATAATTAATCAACACACACTTTACAGAAATATTTAAATTTAGAATTTTTTGAGCATGAACAGAAACTTTAAATTATACAATAATACTAATATAAAATAACCCTCTAATCTGATACAACTGAGTTTGCTAAATTCCTCCCAATCATCACAGGCATTTTTCCCATGAATGTTCTAAAGAAGTGCCGTTCAGCTTCAATGACGAAGTCTTTTTTGTGACTACACAAATTAGCGAAATTCTTTTTATTTTTATAATGACTTGAAGCTCAATCACTAAAATAGATGAGATTTTTAATGCTCTGATGTACTTCCTTGATATGGTTGTTAAACAATTTTGAAAGCAATAAAATGTTGCTGTATCCTGCTAGGATGTATTTTAAGTGATCAATTAAAATACAGACCCTTTGGTGTTATAAAACATCAGTTTCCTTGAAATAAAACACAAAAGGGTGTACTCCGGCTTGGCTGTTGACCCAATCGAAGTTTTGTATCTCATCTTGAACAAGAAATGAAAACTTTTCTGTAAAGTTTGACAACACCAAAAGTTCTTCTTCACCTAATTCTGATTTTTTCTTTTTGAAAAACTGAGCATGAGATTTTGACACGAAATGGTGAATTTTCAGCTTTTCTAATTTTTCCACTAATGATTTAAAAAAATAATCTTTGGTCTAAAGAACAGTAATCATCTCATCCCTATCAGCTGTTACCCACTGTTTGTATATTATTGTATCAGGCAACACATCATACTCTTCAAAAAATTTAAGCACTCAAAACACTGCCTGCTTATCTGGACATTTGGTGCACACATTCTTTATACAGATGTAGTTATCCTTGTCACAAACAAAGATGTCTACTAGATCCTTATAATCTACATTAAGTTTGGGACCATTAATCATGAGTTTGATGTTGTGCTGGTGGAGAAAGACTTAAACTGTACGAGTCCCAAATGCACCAACCAAGATATACCATTTTGGACGGAATATGCAGAACTTTGATATTCTAATTTTTTTCTCAAGCCCTTTTCACTTTTAAAGGAGCCATATAATTCATTTAAATTTAACAAAACAAAATGCTTTTGCTTATGTATTTTGACATCATTAAAATGCGTACCAACTCAATCCTTTTTACCAGGACAGAGCCTGCTATTATCTTATTATTGTCATCTTCAAAAAATAACACAACTTTTTTAACTGTGTCATTACTAATTCCTGTTTTATGTCTTTTACCTAACTCCGGTTGAATGTTTTACTCATTAACTAATTCTCTAGTAAGTCTAAACGAATGCTCAGACAAAGTGAACATTTTTAATATTTCAGATACTTTATTTATTTTAAATTTGAATGCTGATGGCCTTTAATCCATGCCTAATTTTTTCAATTCTGATGAAGTGATAAGCACAAAATGCTACAAGCAAAATCCAATTGTTCAATATTGTGATATAGAGCAATGTATTGCTCTTGGTCTTCACACTCATAAAGTTCTTAGTTCTGAAAAAAAATACTTTTGAAACAGTTACCACATAGACACTTTCCAGGAACTAAATTTAAATTTGGGAAAATGTGTTCCTTAAGAGCTTGCTTTAATGTTATTCGTCTTAAGTTTTTCTTAACTGTGTTTTCAAAGGGTCACAACAGAACTGTCCATACAGATGACTGAATTTTGACAAAAATGTTTTTCATGATATTTACAAACATTAGTGACATCTGAATTAACAAGTAAAAAAATATAAGTTATTGATTTTCATCACTAAATTCAAAAATTTAGTGACTTCTTTTAGCATTGTACCATACACTGTTTTATGGCATTCTTCATTCACATAAATTCCTATGGAGCATTGTTCTATTACTTTATGTGAAATTAATTGAAAATAAGGCAAAAATTTAAATAATCTTAAAACCTTTAAGTATAATATTATTAAGCAAAACTTATTTATTTAATAAACACTTCCAACACCAAAGAAACACAGGATGAAATTTGAGGCACTCGGTAAGTACAAGCATAAATGAGCATGTTGCAACATGAATTTTCCTGACGGCTGGAAATGCTTTCAAGCACCTGTTATAACACGAACACTGCAGCTAAATGGTTCAAATAAGTCTTTTTCAATTATAGTAATAAGTATAAAAATATTAAAGTGCTAAGAAACCCCTTTGGAGCACTTATTTAGCGAGTCAAAGTAGTACTGCTTTTAAAGGTTTTTCATGATTTTTGAGAGATTATAACTTTTTTGCTATGTCGTGTTAACCACTAGACCAGCCCGGTGGGCTAAGCAACCATCCTTGGGTAACTTCATATGAATTGACCCTTACTGCTGGAAAGCTAAAGAGAATTCTCACAAATTTATTAATTATTTGCAATATTAGCATCTATTACAATTATTTCTTTTTGATAGGTTTTCTCTATCAATTGTTGATTACAAATAGCTGCTGCTTCAAGTGGGATTGTACTTGACTGAGCAGCTGCTTCACTGGAGGGTGGAACCCACTGTATTTTTTATTAGTAAAAACCAAAGACTGCTACCAGCTTTAAAGGAATATCTTCTTCACAACAAGCATTTTTCCATCTTATTTTTAATTAAATTTATGAATATATTGCTTTTTAAAATAGTTCATAGCAAAAATGTTTAATCGTTACCAAGAGCTGAAAAAATAAATTTATAAACTAAATGGCAGCACGCAGAAATCTGCAAATATTTAAACAACAAATCTTCAAAGAACATTTAAAATACTAATTTTTTAATATAATCTAATGGGAGTTATGGAATATTAAAAATGTAGAACAAAAAATTGATGAAAAATTACTGCTAATACTCTTTTTTTAAGTATAATTGGCAGGAATTTGAAATAACATAACCCTAAAGAATAAGTCGATTTGTCTATCTACTAGTTTGTAAGTTATGTAACATTAAAGAAATGTTTTTCTTCCATGACTACTATAGCATAGCAGCTGTAGAGCACACTAGACTTGAAGGGTTCAAATTTTTGAATATTGACTAATATAATAAACTGATGGTTCTTCACATTTTGTTTATATTTCAATAATCGAAAGTGAATTTATCTGTACAAATTATGTATAATCTGGTCAAGACGTCTAATCCTACACAAATAAAAATAAACAGCAATATAATCTTAAATTACCTAATCTGAAATTTTACAATGCATCATGGCTAAATCAAAAGATGATGAGCAATAAAAATTAAATTTTACTATTATATAAGAAATAATAAATTTTAATAGTATCTAGCTGACAGTTCATTGTTATCAATTCTGTTAATTGATTTATGATTTACTTATTCTATATTGTTTGTGTTGCATAATCTAAACACTATACAGCGTTATTACTTGTATTTCAAAAGTTTATTTTTCTACTTTCTGCTTCGTTTTTTACAGTTTATACTTTTGCAGAAATCTGCTTTACCAGGGCATTACTATTTAAAAAATAAGATTTTAAAACATTTTTTTAAAAAGTGTAAAAATTAACTATATAAAAACGAACATTTCTTTATACAGCAAATATAAATTTATACATTTTTTTATAAATAAGATTTCTTTTAATATTTTTGTTTGAAATAGTAGACTTTTCTACACATAGATCCATAAATATTTTTAAAAAAATCCTTCAATCATAATGACCTTAATAAACCACAATTAGTAATAATAAGGTAAGATAAGATGGCTTGATTTTTATAAAATTAAATTGAGAAAACTTTTACTACACTTTGCGAACAAGAAAAACATTTTTAACTTTGAATCTGTTACAAAAATTTTAATAACTGTCAAACGGAATTTGTCAAACAAAATTTTAAACTTCACATGAATTTTATAAACACAAAGACTAGAAATATTAAGTTAAGAAGTTTTTTTTATGTGATACTAAAATTTATCAAAATTTCTCCAGACAATTCTCAAAAAAGAAAAAAATTATCTATCACTTTAACAAAATTTTATAAAAGTTATAGCTATTTTTGAATTCTTAAAAGGCTAAAACTTTTGGAAACTGGACTTTTACAGTCATTTCGGAGAAGCCACCTTGACAGAATTACATGTTTGAAAGATAATAGAACAATTCATATTTATTAGTATCATCCATTTTACTTCTGGACATAAATGACAAGGCTAACTTAAATACTGTTAATACCAGTAGAACTATATTATAAACTCTTGGCTAAGTAACTGATCAGAAAGGAAGATCACAACTGACGTCAATGTGCAGCCGAAATGGTTTCATTTATACAAGACGTTACCTATAGGAAAATGCTACAAGTGGAGGAGACAAATGAATACACTTGCATCCACTCTCATTCACACACTTACATGTATGCTCATGCGTGTGTGCATGCACACACACACACACACACACAACTGTTCACAATATAACTGCCACTTGTAAAATACAATAACGATTGAGATGCCAATAAAACTTTAGTAAATATAAAAGGGCAATTCAACAAAATGGATTTTATGATTATGATACAATGGGTAATAAAATAAAAATTAATCTTTTATAAATTGTTTTAATTCAGATAATGTAGTAAAACACAATGAAGTAGATTATTTGTTTTAATAATTTCATAAGAAAGTTATAGTTAGTAATAACATTTTAATAGTAACACTGTGCATATTGATTTTCTTTTGAGTAAAAAGAATCAGTTGCAAACAAATCTGCACTATTTTCAATTTTAACAGAATATAAATAAGTTGATGTGAGGGAACAACTAAAAATTCCATAATTTTCTTGTATTAATCACTATACCTAATTTACTAATCTGAAAATTTTTTTTATTTAAACTTGAAATAAATTACAGTGAAATTAAGTGATGATAAAAAAATGGGTTGGGCAAAGATTATTTTGTAATAAATTTTTTAAACATTCTTCTCACATGATATATGGTTTTCTTTCAGTATTAAATAATAAGATGACATAAAGAACAATGTTACATCCCAATTTCCTACAGGAAGCTGTCATTGTAAGAGTTAGACTACTTTTTCATTTCTTAAAACTTTTATATTTCCTGTTCATCCTGCTGCCATTAAATAACTAATAAAACTAGTTTTACAAAGAAGTTTAGAAAATTCAAAGAAATGCACATCTTATTAAACTACAAAATAAATCTGTAACATCTAAATATCAGTGATGAGAGATTTTTGATTATCTTTAAAATGTACACTACCCTGAATGTGTCGTTTATAAAAATAATTGAGAATATACATATTTCTCAACATTTATTATAAAATACAAACAACTTTACAGACAAACATAAAAATTAACATACAAAAATCCTTATACTTCAGGCAATGGGGAATGTTATTCTATAAAAAAAAAATCACAAGTTCTTTAGTTCAATACAGCTTTGAGTATTACATTTTTTTTAAATGTTTAACTTTTTACTTAATGGAATGGCTATTCATTCAGTAACAAAAGAAAAATGATACCAAAATTCATTATTATTATTTTTATATAAATTGGGGATTCAGTCTAACACAAACAGGATGTGGCAAGGAACCGAGAATAGTATTATATTTTTCCTGGTTCAGTGAATGGCATCAAGAAAATATATAAAAAACGCAACAAAACAAAATTTTAATAATAATCTTCATCCTTTTTTTTTATACTATGTAATAATAATTCATTTCTACTGAAATTAATCATTTATTATCAATATTTGTATAATATGGACTCATTTCATTAATTTATTAACACATAAATCAACTAATATTTTATAAATTTAAGTATTAATAAAGAAACTCTATGTTTTATAATCAATTTTAATAGTGGTGTGATCAAGGATTTATCATTCAGTTTCCCTTGATTTGTCAATACAAAGACATTTCCTTTTGTTATCTACAATAAAAAGCACATTTACTCATTCAGGATATAATCAACAAAATGTATATGTTAATAATAAAATAAAAATATTTATTTATACACAACAAATTGTTTAAGACATTTTAATATAGCAGCAGGAGGTGGACGGATAACATCATAACGTCAAAAATTTATAACACAAATAAACAAACCTTCTATGTTACACAACACTGCATAGAGTATACGATTATTTCTGTCTTAATTAGCTTAATGTGTTAAACCATCTTATATATTTTTGGTGATACTTTAAAACTTGATGATTATCATCACTAATCGATCAGGCTTGTGTTAGGATAATGATTTCAGTTGTGTATTCTAGACCACTTTTTATCATACCCTAAAAATTATTTTATGTTGATAGCTTCTTGTAGACAACAACAACATGTATTTGCATGTATTTTTTTTTTTTTGTTGTATTTGCAGACAGATGATTATATCATATAATGCAAATCTGTAGCTAGCTATGCAGGATATGTACTTCCTTAATTCTGTGAATAAATTTAAATTTTATGTTTTTAACTACAAGTTATTCTCAAGTTTTTTTTTTTTTTTTTTTAACCTCCGGAACCACCATTAAGGTATATCTTCAGAGGATGAAATGAATGAATTGTAGCATGTGTGAAAAATGCCATGCCTGACCAGGATTCGAACCCAGGACCTCCGGATGAAAGGCTGAGGCACTACCACTCAGCCACAGAGGCCAGCATATTTTCAAGTGTTAGGTTTAATTTGACGATTGGTGTTTGTGGAAAATCTTTATTACATAAATTTCATTAATTGGTATATTCACTAGCATTTTTACTTCAATTAATATTGATAGTGGTAGAGTTTCTGATTTGAAAGCTTTGAATAAAATATTGCTACTGTGTCAACAAAGATCAACATGATGGATGAGCATTCTCAACTACAAAGGTGCCTTGGTAATATGAAAGAATATGAAATACAGGAGCTGTTCTCTAAATCTGTTGAAAAACAAACCACGTTACGATATGAGGGCAATATGTATTTCATAAGTTCTCTCTCTATTTTTGTTAGCCTCTGGGACTACCGTAAGGTATTAATTCAGAGGATGAATGAGAATGTGAATGAAGTGTAGTCTTGTATAATCTCAGGTTGACCATTCCTGCGAAGTGTGGTTAAACCAACCACCAAAGAACACCAGTATCCACGATCTAGTATTCAAATCTGTTATAAAAGTTTACCTTAAGTTAAAACCTTTACTAGAATTTGAACCTTAGAACTGTCGACTTCGAAATCAGCTGATTAGCAATGTTGCATTAACCACGAGAACAGCCCAGTGGGCTGGATTTCATAAGCTAAAAATCTGTAACTGAATCTAAACCGTATTCAGATACATTGATTACAAGACTGCAGATAGTACGTTTCAAAACACTGAATTGCTCAAAATAAAATCAGAGGAAGGGAAAACTAAGACGTCTTTACAGGATGAATAACTGAATGGAAGATGCTGATAATTAATATAGATAAATCAAACTTATTATGGATTAGCCATTAGGAAGGAAGTAGATGAATTAAGACCCATAAAACAAGCGGTCACAGTTCTATATTTTTATAAGTTATCAACACATAAAAAATCAGTACAAACTCAATAAAATTGAGGCGAAAATTCACAGGAAGTTTCTGGAGGTAATTATGAACATAAAAATAACATCTCTTCAGAGAAACAAGAATGTTGAAAAGAACTTATTTTTAGGACCCTGCAGATGATATTTTATATAAAGTAATGCACCCACGAAATGGTAAAAGAAAAAAAAAATTTAAATAAAAGTTTTAATAATATAACTTTGAGTAAAAGACTTAAACTCCCACATTTATCACAAATACTTTAAAAATCTGTATTTATGATGCAGTAAGAATATCTAATAAAAGGAATTTTATTAAATTTATTTAGATGGTTGCTATAATTAAATGAATATAAATGAAACAGATGAGAAATGCTGAAAAGAAAGTTAATTAATGTGAGAAAGATAAAACTTCTGACAGAAAATTATGGACAGCCCAAGCTATGATCCAGGAATGTTCTAAACTTTATTTCACTTTCTTTGCTAGTTTCTGAAAACTTCTAATTTTTCGTATCTAAGAAACCGAGTTGATTTTATCCACTGTAAAAAAAAATTAGGCTATAACAACTCCTATAGAAATTCAGTAACGATCAATATTACATGCTACTGTTTATAAACTGGTTCAAATGTATAACTGGAACAAAAAATGAAATAACTACTTCACATATTTAAAAGAATCTTATTTCAAATTTGTTTTTCCTGAATGTATGAAAAATAAACTATAAAAAATTAAAACTGATTGATCAGAGTAATTTTTGAGAAAAGTTCCTTACATTAACACAGGGTCTCCAGATCCCTTAGGATGGACAATATTAATTACAGCAATACTGAAAACTCCACAGCAAACAGAAGGTGTTAATAATTAGTTTCAAAGATTATTTAAAAGAAAAATGTCCAGTATTCTGAAAGTGAATCATTTAATAATTATTCAATTTAAAATGATATCTTTCAAAATATTGTTCCACACACATACAATAATGTTTAAAAAATGAAGAAAGCAATGATTTTTGCAATTTTTTTGTTCTAGCTACTATTTGAATGATGTATTGAATGGTTTTTAAACCATCCAATACATCATTCGCCGGCCTCCGTGGCCGAGTGGTAGCGTCTCGGTCTTTCATTCCGGAGGTCCCGGGTTCGAATCCCGGTCA
>JAAAKQ030135324.1:0-13378 GCA_010016005.3 Zanna intricata | reverse complement strand
CGGTATTCACGATCTAGTATTCAAATCCGTATAAAAATTTTATCTTTACTAGGATTTGAACCTTAGAACTCTCGACTCCGAAACAGCTGATTTGCGATGTCGCGTTAACCACTAGACCAACCCGGTGGGTTACTATAAAGTGTACCTACATTTTTTCAATTGAGTCTTGAATTCTTTGTTTTGAAAAATGTCAGCTCTACATTTCATAAAGTACAATATAAAGAACGTCACATGCTACCGGACTGCGTCTTAAAATGTTCAGAAAGTTCAACACCAGCTCGGTAACCGTGCCAAACGACTGTAACTTTGTCAATGGATAAATAATAATTATCACTTAATTCCGGTCATACTATTTTCGTTTTGCCCACAATGGCATAAACAACTTACGGAATTCACATCGGTGGTCTAAAGAAACAACGCTGTGGCTGAATCAAATTTACAGCAATGATTTTCGGTGAACGTTTGGTGTGGCATAATCTATAAACAATTAATAGGCTCTTTCATAATAAAATAACGCGTCAAGGGGAAAAATTATTTAGAATTTAAAAAAAAAATCAATTTCTTACAATGCATTTAAATTTATCATTGGCGAAACGAACTGAAATGTACTATCAACCTGATGGAACAGTAACAATTTCAAGAATAAAGTAAGAATATTATTAGATGAGAAATTTACTGGTAAATGGAGTGGACATAGAGCTTACATCCTTAGATTACTGTTTATGGGAATGGATGAAATTCGAGGTGTGCAAACAAAAAGTAGACACAAGTGATGAAGTGATCGCTTGGATTCTCAGTGCTGCTGCCCTCACCAAGGAACGCAAACATATTTAGTTGGTAACAGGAAATGAAAGGACACGAATTGAGAACTCCTTCGATATCAATAGTGAAATTTTCGAACATTTATTGTAAATTAATACACTATACACAGTGAATATGTTTTTTTTTTTAAAGTAAACTACAAGTATTTTAATGTTTAAAAATTCTTAATTTATTGTACAAACTAAAATAGCTGTTTTAAAATTTTACAAATACTTAATATTTTTTTATCTAGTTTTAATCTTCTTTTAATAATAAAAATTTTATTTATGTTTTTTTTTGTTGTTTATAGATTTTACTGCGTCAATTTTCTCAGAATCAAATTCTCTAGAAGTTCCGATAATAAAATTTATGTATTTATTAATTATTTAACAAAGTTATTGTACTTCGAACCTAAAAAAACGTGTTTTTCGTCACCAAATTTTTCTATTTCACTTTGGATATCAAGAAAACTACGTGAGGTACTGTTTTATTCAATTTTTCAAATCAAAAACAAAAGAAACCATCAAGTGTACCCCATATATAACACCTTAAAATTTTCAGTATGACATCATTTAACCGGGAGAACTGAAATCCGCTAGCCGTAACGCGATAACAAAGCGTTTTCAAACTGTTTGTATGAATTTTTTTCTTATTGAGCGCTAGAATCAATTCCTGAATTATTTAAAAAATGTTTTTTAATACACCCCTACGGCAACTGGACCCGCCGTTAGGCATTACTCAATCGCCGCAGATTGTCGTGGGAGCAGTGTATCCACCCTGTCTTAGCCTCCATCTGGGTCCTCCCAGCTTCTTCGGTACGCACTGACCTCCGCTTCTGGAATGCCTATGCATCTCTCCACTGGGGGGATACCTTTCCCGTCCCTAACCTACAAGTTTCAGGGGTGCATTTCACACCCCCTTCACTTTCCACGTCCTCACATACCTCGAGGGTCCCTTGTGTCATCATCGGGGAGTTCCGACCCATCCGCTCTTGCATGTGAACGGACCAGAATATCCTAGACAGAAGGGTTACTTCCCTGGCCCTAAACGACGCCACGTTTCGTCCCCAGGCGTTCAGTATTTTAACACACAAATTAAACAAGAAATATTACACAGGCACTAAATTATCCCAAATTATCTTACTTTCCTTCAGAATCACTCAGTAAATTTATAAAGCTCAGGGCGTTGAAACTTTATAAGAAATTATTTTATTGACGTATTACAGTAGGTGAACCTACTGATATATGGAGTTCTATTTAGCGGTGAAGTATCTGTTAAATATTTGTATTTGTACATTTTAAAATAGACTAAAAATAAAATACATTTTAAAACATACAAAATGAACTTTTTAATTTCTTAATACTAAAATAAAGTATTTACAGCAATAGATGGAATCCTTTCCGGTGTTATCAGTTAGATTTAACTAAAAATTGAAGATGTAATACTTTGCAGGGATCCGGTTCCTGTTTGTTGTAAATGAAAGTTACTCTGGACAAGTTATAAACTATGAATATTAATATGTAATTAGTTCTACAATTGAACTGAAGGATAAAAGACTAAAGGATGTATGTAAAGATAAATATCTTTACATACATCGATAACGACGATTCATGATTTTATAACAGAACAGGATTTAAAAGTGCAACGCAATAACTTTCTATAAAAAAAAGAAAAAAAATCATATCTTTTCTGAATATATGATTAAATTTTATTTATTCACTTTGAATTTTACGAAACTAAACACACAAATATAATACCACTAATAATTCAAACTCCTATTTTAACTGTAAAGAAAAGGATAGGACAATCGAAAGTACTCGTATTCACTGCTAGAGTCATCTCAAATTACTGCTGTACTTTGGAAGACTAACTTTCTCCCATAATCACGTGGTGATATTGTCTACATGATGAACCAGATTTACATCTTAATAAAGGTAAGTAAAATTAAGGAATTTGTCCTTATAAATAAAACAGCTTAAATTTCATTAGAACACAATAACCCAGTCACTGTGTTTTATTTATAATTTTCAATCGATAAATTTTTGTTCAATTTTTACTTAAATCCGCCTATATCTGAGTTTAGCGTTACTTTTATTAACACTGTTGAAAATATCTATTATATGTTACCTATCCTACATTAAGGATATCCTAAATTATCCGACATATTACAAGAATATAAAGATTTTATAACCTTATTCTCATCTCTTTAATTTAACAATATCACGATTGATATAATTTGTTCCTGCCTTCACCGTTTTAAAAATTATATATTAACAAATATAACTACCAGTTTTGACATAACGCTCTTGTTTATATATATATTTTTACTTCATTGTACGAAGTAAAAGGAAGTATTGTAATTGCGAATAATTTCAGTTTTCAAATTTCAACGTAAATATCCGTTTTGACCATACTTGAATCTATTTTGACTAGTATTGGCGTGACGTCTGTACGTACGTATCTCGCATAACTCAAAAATGATTAGCCATTTTTTTTTTTTATCTTCAGTCATTTGACCAGTTTTATGCAGCTCTCCAAGATTCCCTATCTAGTGTCAGTCGTTTCATTTCGGTATACCTCCTACATCCTATATCACTAACAATTTGTTTTACATATTTCAGACATTGCCTGTCTGCACAATTTTTCCCAACTACCTATCCCTCCAATATCAAAGCGACTATTTCAGGATGCCTTAATATGTGTCCTATAAGTTTTTCTCTTCTTTTAACTAGATTTTACCAAATGCTTCTTTTTTCATCGATTTGTCGCAACACCTCTTTATTTGTCACTTTATCCACCCATCTGATTAATAACTTCTGTAACACCATGTTTCAAAAGCTTCTAATCTTTTCCACTAAGGTACTCCCATCGTCCAAGTTTCACTTCCATATAAAGCTACACTCCAAACATAAACTTTCAAAAATGTTTTCCTGATGTTTAAATTAATTTTTGATGTAAGCATATTATATTTCTCACTGAAAGCTCGTTTCGCCTGTACTATTCGGCATTTTATATCTCTCCTGCTTCATCCATCTTTAGTAATTCTATTTCCCAAATAACAAAATTCTTCTACCTCAGTAATGTTTTCTCTTCCTATTTTTATATTCGGTGGTCCATCTACATTATTTCTACTACATTTATATTAGCCATAGAATGTTGAAATTTTGGATTTACGCCTAATGTACAATCTAGTTGTGCACCTCCCTTTTGTTTGCAATCAGCTGAAACAAAAGTGTCCAAAAAAAGCCTAAAATCCCCAAAAATTTGGATTTTGGACTTCTTCTTAACTGAAGTAATAAGTCCTTATTGACAGATTTTCAACGATCTAACATAAGAGGAAATTCTTTTCATTGGTTCCAGAGTTATAGCCAAATAAAATTTTAATTAATGAAATATTTGGATTTCACAAGGGAAGGCATGACGGTTCGAATCATCTCCTTTTTTCTTTTTTAACGTTTATTTTTCAATTAATTAAAAAAATTTTTTTTTTTAATTTAATTATATTGATTTATTAATAACTATTAACACGTGATTGTAAAAAAAATTACAATAAAGAATAATTAAACAAAAAAATAATAATAATCAGAAGTTATTAGTTGAATAAAATTTCATGTACTTTTAAAAATGTGTATACGTAATTTAATAGGCATTATTACTTACATGCGTGTATATGTAATAGGTTTGGTGAAATATCGGATTATTTAATATTAATTGAAAATTACGGTTCATAATCTTATTATTTTTGGACTCTCTAGTTAAATTTGCTTAATTTTATTTAATTAAATCTACAAATTAACTACAGATAACTGAAAAATAGACCCTTACTAGATCAACATATACACAATGAGGCATACACACCCGATCTTTAACAAATTGCAAAAAATTCTTATCTATTAGTTCACTACTCCTCTGATATTATCGGACAATATTCTCCTTAAGTCGGAGTTGATAAACTCCGACAAATAAATTTCATTTATTTGTTTTTAATTTGTCCACGCGTTCTCTAGTTTTCAAAATTTTTTCTCTTTATATTTATCATCTTCTCACTTTCAGATGCAATAAGTTTAAATGAAGTCCAACAAAAAATGTGTATGTGTAATTTAATAGGCGTAAAAAAGGTCATGTGATGTCCACATCAGATTTTTTTTTAATACAAATAAATATATTTGAGAAAAATTTATAACAAGTAGCCTTAAAAAAATATTCTTTTTTGAGCAAACTTTACTGCTAATTGACAGTACTTTTATAAGTCTGATTAATTTTTTAGTTTGCATGAATTTCATTTTATAAATACAATAACATATACTTTAGCGCCTAACGCTTATGCGTAGAAATTTTAAAACTAGTTAAAATTATACAGGAGTGTAGATTGCTGGCCTCCGTGGCGCGAGTATAGCGTCTCGGTCTTTCATCCGGAGGTCCCGGGTTCGAATCCCGTTCAGGCACGGAATTTTCACATACGCTACGATCACTCATCTCCATCCTCTGAAGAAATACCTGAAGGTGGCCCCGGAGGTTAATAAAAAAAAAAGGAGTGTAGGCTACTCTAAACGGTTTCAGCAGTAATATCATAAGAGAACGCTCATGAAATCATTTCAGAATGTAAAATTGTAAAATTAAAATGAACATTTCATTGTTAAACGATCATTCTTAATCGGAGTTATGGAAATAATAAAAATAAATATAAATAACAAACGTAAAAAAAATAAATAAATGTATTAAAACAAATGCAATGAAAAGTTAACGATAGTTTATAAATGAAATAAAAAATAAGTAATAAAAGTTCACTATAAGCAGTTCAATCGGAAAACTATAGCTAGCTTAGAATAATTTTATATTAGCTAAATTTTCCATTAAGATTACCATGAAAGTATAAATACTAAGTTTAAGTAGTAGATTATATTATACGATAATCTTCTGATTTCAGCCTGAACTGCTTATAATGAGATTTTTTTTTTTTACAGGATGTTTTAATTTTAAGATATAAAGTAACTTTTTCGTGCTTTTACCTAAATGTGTTTTTTTATTTTTTATTTATTTTTTTTTAGTTCATTATTATCTTATTTTGCATTTATATTTTTTTCCGTTTCTTTAATTCGTATAGATGATTATTATTTGTAAAATCGAAATAAGTATTTAATTTTAAATTTCATTTGAAGAAATAGTTTTTAGAGCATTTTCTTAATCATTTTTGTAACTATGTATTTATCTTTACCGAATGATAAAAACAATTCTTGGATTTAAAACCGTTCATACAAATTAACACTGAAAAAGATCATCTTGCTCTTGCCCACGCCATTAAATAATCGAATAGCATCCGCAAAGAACAGGTAAGAGTTTTGTAATATTAGTCAATTTCAGTATATAAATTTATACTTTGTTGGTGTAAAATATATACATATTTTTGAGCACAATCTTAATTAAAATATTCTATTTAAAGGAAATAAACAAATGCTTAAATGAAATTAAAAACTTACCGATTTTTATTTGTTTTTTTTTTAATCCCCTTCCAAACTTAATTTCTTTTTTAATACAACTAAATTCAAATAGCGTAATGACCAAAAATTCTCTGAGCACTTCAATTAGTACGGTTTTCAAATTTGAGAGATTAATCTCGGAAGAAAATTACGCTGGACTGCTAATGTATAATATATTATCTGTGATTTGTACAAAACTTATTAAATCAGACCAATATTAAGGTCATCCATTACAAATTCGGTTTATATAATTAGCTTTTATAAATGTTAATTTGTTAAAGTACCGAATCACATCGTAGTGCAACAGCTTTATTATGAGCGGCCTCTTTAAAACACAGTCGTTAATTTGTCCGGCGACTTTCCTTCTTTTTTTTTTTTAACCTCCGGAACCAAAATTAAGTATTACGTATTACATCAAAGCATAAAGATGAATGATGTGTAGCGTGTGTGAAAATGCCATGCCTGGCCGGGATTCGAACCCGGGACCTCCGGATGAAAGGCCGGCCGGCGACTTTCCTGCTACGATGCTATTTCCGTATTCCGAATTGGTTTCGTTAAGCTTAAAGTTTAATAATAGAAATTAAATAAATTATTATTACAAATAACTTTTAGAATAAAATGTAATATTTAAATGGAAATCCTTTAAATATAAATAATAATAAACCATTAAAGGTTACGCTAATGAAGCGTGTTATTAATAATAATAATAACAATAATAATAATAATACGAAAAAAAAATAGTAGAGTAGAAATTATTAAAAAAATAAATACGCGGAACAGTTAAGTTAGGAAGAATTAAACCGTGACGAAAAATAATAAATAGATTACACAACAAAAAATAAGTAAATAAATAAACAAGATAAAAATTGTTAATTGAATCGAACAGTAAGGTCATCTATTATCTTTGTGGACTATAACACACTTTAATTAAAAATAAAATAACCTTTAAGATCAATAAATACATAAAATAATAGCTATAAAAACAATATATGAAAGCTGTTATTGAATAAGAACTAATACAATATATTCGTGTAAAACAAAGCAAAAATCTACCATAAGATTAACCAAAATATATAATTTAGAATACATATAATTTTTCCACGAATTCAAATAAAAATGGATCAAATCAGCCTATTATCTCGATTTGTATCTGTTAAGGGATAAATCATATAACATCTGCCGAATTTATTTTAATACTAAGTACACAATAAGTTAATTATGACTTAGAATGTTTACCGATGAATCGTCTTGAAAGTGTTTACAGTAGGTCTATCCTCTACGAAATACTTCTTTGTTTCAGATTATAAATTATTCTCAATTTTTAAAATTTTTTTTTGGCCAAAAAAGGTGAAAACAAAGTTGTAATATTTTCCTGGCATCGATTATTTATTCTTATATAGTGGTAAAATAATCTTATATGAAAAGAAACAAAAAAACGTTTTAAAAAATTCCAAAACTCGATACTTTAAAATTGTGATCGGCTCTCCCACTCCCAATATTGCCCCAAAGTATCTGTTTTTTTTTTTTTTTTTTTTTGGATCATTTGCACTACTACTATGCCTAGGATGAAATAAAAAAAAAAATTCTGTTAAAAAATATGCAATATATTTATTTCGTATATTTTAAAATATAGCTTTTTCGATTTTTGGGGAAGGGGGAATCTTGAGGCAATTTCTTTTTAAATGTTACGATAAGCATGCAAGTATGTATTAGTGATTTTAATATTAAGTATGGTTCTCTTTGCAAAATTTTGAGAAATTGATTAAAAAAATATGTATTCATTTTCCGTAATTTGTTCAAGTAATATTTTGATCAACACTAATAATGTTGATCATATTAGCGATTACAAGTATATCGGGTGATTAAAACCGACCCGCTACAGACTAAACACAGTTGCAACACGTAATATTTTATGAATGTAATGAAAAAAATAAAAATTTATAACAAATTAAATCTTGCATTTAAGTTAGCAAAAGTTTCAGATTTACTATATTTTTACAAAATTTATGTTAGAAGTGAGCACCCTGCGCAGCTATGAACTTTTATAGACGATTGATAATATTGAAAGTTATCCGACTTAAAAATATTAATAATACGATAAATATTAATATTGGACACCAAATAACTTCCTTATACACCGCTTATTAAATTACATTACACATTTAAAAAAAAAATTAAAAGTACATAAAATTTTATTTCATTAATCACTTCTGATATTTTTCTATTGTTATTATTGAATTATTATTTATCGTAAAACTTTTTTTACAATCAGAGGTTAATAATTATTAAAAAAATTAGTGTGTATATATATATATATATATATATATATATATATTTTTTTTTTAAAGTAGATCTCGAATTCGAACCAATGTGCCTTTCCCTTGTAAAATCCAAATAATTAATTAATTAAAATTTCATTTGGCTATAGCTCTGGAACCGATAAAAATAAGTACCGATTATGATATATCGTTGAAAAGCTCTCAATGAGAGGGCTTATTACTGCAGTTAAGAAAAAGTCCAAAATCCAAATATTTGGGGATTTTGGGTTTTTTTTTGGACACTTTTGATTCAGTCGATTGCAATCAAAAAGAGAGGTGAAATGAAACGAAAAGCAGAAAAAAGAATGCAAAAAAGTATAACAAAATTGAAAGATTATTTATTATTGATTTTTTTAAAATGGTATTTATGAATGCTAAAATCATTAAAAATTTATAGATCACATATGTTCTCTCTCTCTCTTTTACGTAGAATTATTTTAGTTGTTTTATTTCATTTATTAAACAATTTACTTCGTTAATTTTTTATTGAAAGAAATAATAACTTTAAGAAAATAACTCTTTCCCTTCATTTTTTTTATGTGTTGGTTTTTCATTTATTTTGGAAAAATCATAATTTTAAGCATTACTTAGTTTTTCTTTTTAAATATTTTTTATTAGATTCATTATATAAAATAAATTTTAATTATGTTCTGTATTCAGTTTACATAGAATTAACGTGTAGTCTATTTCTGACAGAATTATTAGAGCATTAAATTACTTTATTCAAAGAAGGAAAAAAATCACATTATTTTTTGTAACGACGTAATTTAATTTCATAAACTCTACAAGACAATTTTGTCTGTACTAAATTATGACAGCGTAAATTTATTATTAACGATGCGTAACCGAATAATAACCAGTGTTTTAATAGTAACTTGATAAGTAAAACGGTTTTTTATCTACAACGATTATTATTATTATTATTAAAAAATAACACAGTGACGTAATTTAGTTAGGAACTAAACCGAAAAGTACATGGACACAACTAAATCAAATATACTTAGCACGACATTAATGTGAGTTGTAATATATGAATGAAAGAAAAGAAAGTAGGAAAAAATAGCTAGACTACTGAATAACAACAAGAGAAGATAGTTCTATTTGTTTAACCATGACCCTGTTATCCTAATTAACCTTAGTAAAAGAACGATAGACTAACAAGAAACTTTCCACCGCTCACTATGTCATACATCAATCAAGAGTTTCACAAGAATTATTCTACAATGAACTATATAGATAATCACAATTAATAATTAACTGTAGACCAATTTATTTAAGTAATATAGCCTTAAAAAGTTTAAATTTAAACATTTTAATTTAAATAAGATTCTAATAAATCATTTGTCATCCGTCAATTTTTTTTTCTTTAATCACAATTCGTTTATTTACAATCGGTTCGAAGAAAGAACGATAATTAAATAGTATTATGATAAGCGCTCGACATCAGTTCAAATGACAATGATAACAGTCATTTGAATATATATTTCTTTTTCAGGAGTAAAAATATGGAGAAAAAATAATCAGAGTATCGTGAAACGACTGCCAAGTGACTACTAATTTAATTTAATCTTCTTCCGGAAGAAGATGGCAGAAAAAGAAGGCTGAAGAAGAAGTCTTCTTTATGCCTTCTTCACTGAATCAAATATAACTTTTATATATCAATATGACAACTTCACGGCACATTAGACGATATTTAGCCCCATCATACGTGTTATCTGCACAGTTAACTACACGGAATAGTAATATAGTGAAAAATCATTACTCTCAGAGAAATCATTTTTTTTTAAATTCACTGTAGCAACCATTAGGCTGTGATGATTGGTACAAAAAATACAAAATAAATTAATACACTGCCATCAGTTTTGGAATAAAGCAATCAACAAGGATGTCTCACAAAGAAAGTAAACTAATTTCAGCAAATATTTTATAAAGAAAAAATGTTCGAATACATGTAGGTCTAGAAATGCTTTAGTTTCTTGCTACCAGAAACGAATATATTTTTGGGCTAATTTCTACCTAAAAGTACTAATAGTAAAAGAGAAGTATGCTAAATTCGTTGGCCCTAAATTACCGGGGAAAATTGATGGTTATATACATTCTTTGAACTAATCATAATCTTTAAAAGTGGTTTCAAGAACTGTATTGAAAGAACTGGACTTTAAAAATTAAAAATTGGACGTTTTGACAAATTATATTATTGTAATTTTGTTACATCTTTCCTTTTTTGCACGATTCATTTATTGTTTATAAATATTTTTCAGGAATAAAAATAATATTCAATTCATAAAAAAAAAAAATTCTGCCATATTTTGATCTAGTTTATTGCAAATAAACGTCAATTTTTTAAAAAAACTTTTCTACATTCTCTTTGAGTTAAAACAAGGTAAATATTTCTCAGAATTAATTTTCTACAGAATTCTACTATGAAATTTTATCTATTACTGCAACTTCGTAACAAATCTATGCCAAAATTAAAAAAAAAACAATTATTGTGACTTTAATTTTTTGAGATTTACGACAGCTTTCTCGGAAAATATTTCATATAATAAATTGGTTAATTTTATTCAATATTTTTTCTCAAGAATCTCGGTATGGTTTCATTTTTACGGTTAGTGCAAAAATCAAGAAAAAATTTTTCGTTGGCCTTAAATAGAAAACAAAACATTTCCGAGCCTATGTTTGTATGCATATTAAAAAAAAAAAATTACACGTTTTTAACATATACTGAAACTAAGAGTATATCAACTTCATAATGAGACACTATATTTATGTAATGAAAGGGGTCTCCCTGTCTCATTGTAGCATCTTCATCTTGACTCTCCACTTGTGGAGTGCCGAAATGGTCCTCCTCAGGGGAGCTGCCCTTCTCGTCCCTACACCTTTTAATATCCCAATAACGGAGAAATTCACAAAGAATGTAACCTACTGTCGCGTGTTTTCGCGGCTCGATTAGGATATTGAGCGAACTGACAATTATGAATGTTTTATTGGTTTAACAAAATAATGACAAGACGAATCAATATTAAAGACAGTGGTGATAATAATAGTGACAATAACAAAACATAGTAAACAACCGAATAGAATAGTTATAATCACAATAATAATATTACATGTCAATAACAACCAAATAATCATACAATTAATACATGACAAAAAACACAACATAATCAAAACAGTAAACAATCATCACATCACACAACGAAGTCATAAATGTCAATAGTAATAATCATAATACAACACAAAAATTAAAAACATCTTATATTAATAATTATCATAATTATAGAATCATAAAATCCATTAGGCAATAACAGTATTTAAATTACTCGTCAGGATTTTTTCCAGGTAGATGAATACAAAACCCAAATTCAGACCCATTAACAAAAGATATAGCACAACCGCTATTCCTAATCATTTTTACTAATAATCTTTTATTAACATACAATAGTACACTAGATAAGAGAGGTATAAATTTCCTTCACTGGCAAATACCTTTGCTGTTCACAGTACAACTACCAAAACAGTTTATGAATGAAATTTTGTATTTTGTCCCTTTTACTTGTAGTTTTACAGTAATTCACCAATAATATTTCTTGTTTACTGGAATTATACTCGTGGCGTCACCTTATTCATATCGGGCTTAATTAAAACTGGAAATTTGCTCCTTCATCTGTTGTCCCCGCAGAATGCTCTTGCTCACTGACGACGTCTCGCCGAGTCACATCGCAGACTCTCTTCGCTGGACTGACGTCGTAACGTCTCGCTGGCCTGGTTCGCATAACTCTGCCGAACTCACACACCTTCACAAATCCTCGCTGACCGATGTCGTAGTCGTACCGTCTCGTCTAGCAGCGGCTCCTTGTGGAACTCACCAGAGTCCAGTCATTTATCAAGAGTATTTTATACCTCTATCCTCTTTACCTGCCGGAACCGACTGATGAAATTCCAAACCTGGTCTCTTTTCACGGTAGAAATATGTGTTTAGGTGTATCAGCGGGCAGTATAACAAAGACGATGGTTAAACCGGCCCTTTTATCTTTATTAAAAGGATTCCTTTTTGTCCCATTCTGGATTCCTCCAATTATTATATTTTCTACTATTTTCATAATTGGTAGGAATCCGTTACTTAGGCCCGCTATACCGGTTTGGTTACAATATATTAACTACGTGTTTCTACTTTACCAGTTGTTACAGTAGCTTAAATAGCTACTGTAAAAAAAAGAAATGTATTTTTTAATGTTAAAATTTTTCATGTAGCCATGCGTTTGACCTCTAACTTTATTTAGCAAAAAAGGTAGAATATACAATTCTACTGTTTTGTTAATTTATGTTAAGGAGTTTAGTAGTAGGAGTTATGTTAAAGAGTTAATTTACGTTATGGAGGAATTTTGTTAAGGAGCTTAACCCTTAACAACCGCGCCGAACAGAAACAAATTGCCGTACGGACTAAATTAACTTACACGCGGTCATTTACATCAATTTACGTTATTTTTGATAAAAAAAATTTCAAAAAATTACAATAGCTTAACAAAACTATCCGTATTTGTATAAATCAAATGACATTTCAATACAACCAGTATAACAATTACCATAGATATAAATAAAAATCGTCCTTTTTTAATTATATAAAATTTGCGTAATTCACTCATTTTATCTTTTTATTTTACCGATAAATTTTTTTTACGATTTTTTTGCTCTGCGTATAAAGCAGAGTTCCTTGATTTGAAAGAAACTGTATTTTCTAAGATAGGTTGAAAATTATGAGAGATCTAATCGCATAAAGAA
>JAAAKQ030135257.1:0-13380 GCA_010016005.3 Zanna intricata | reverse complement strand
TAAAGAGAAAAGCTGATAAGAGAGAAGAGTGGAGAGCTACTGCCAACCAGCTTAAGAGCTGTTAACCGGAAAGAAGACTCCTCATTCTCTGAGAGTTATGGAACTACTGCAATGTATCAGACTGTAGTATCCATTGTACTGGTGGAAGGATATGAAATGAAATTACAGGAATTAACTCTTAAATTTAGTAAGCATGGGATCCATAACATGGCAGCCCCACCATCATAATATGATGCCATAGGCCAGTTCCCATGAATTTGAATTCCCATTCCCATTATTGTAAAGATATCGTACTTTAATATATTTTTTTAAGTAATGTATAATTTTATTTGATAAAGTGAAGGTACAAATTTAAAAATTCAAAAGATACAAAGTGATAATAAAAAACGAAAGAAGCATATAATTAAAATTACTGGACTAAAAGAATCTATTTGGCCAGACATTTTCCACTGTTATTAGAAATAAGTTTTTGATGGTAAAAAAGTTAGAAACTTTGTTATATTTTTAAATATGACAAATAAGATGAGCTTCACTTACTCAAAGATGCAAAAATATGTTTTAACAGTTATTATATGAAAATTGTTCTTCCAAAGTACCTTTTTTCTGGGCTAATTATACAGTTTCTTCGCCAGTGGAATTATAGTCCACTGAAAGGTATTGAAAGTGAATAGTTTAAACTTTCTGCCAGTTTTAAATATTTGTTTTCTTATTTAGCATTCCTAACATCAAAATTTAGCTGTCATTAAGTACTTCATACAAGTATACTGAGAATTTTTTCTTTATCCTTTAAAATAAGTCCTATGAAAAATTTAAATCAAATTTTTTTTTTTTGACTGCTTTAAGTTACTTCCATATTTTATCCATCCTTTTTAATTTTATTATGTTGCAGAATGATACAATTTTTTATATGCAATATAATGCTCTTCTACCACATTTTCTTCTTTTGTATTTCATTACTTCTGTTTTATTCTTAATTAAGGAATTTAATCTTATGAGACTAATGAAATAATTACTCACTGAAAAATAATAATTGGTAGAAGAGGAAACAAATAAAGACTGGTATAATGATAAATCAGTTTTCAGGAAATCAAATTCTCCTGAACTTATAATTGAAAAAAGTAATTTTCGTAAGAGCCAGAATAATTGAATGATTGTTTAACAGATCCTAAGCTTTAATTTGTCATTTAATAGCTAAACACAATGCAGAATAGATTGTTTGTAAACTACTTATTTTCAAAACTCAATTAACTGAAGAGCTATTGAAAGCTAATTCTAAAAATTGTCACAAGTTTTTTAGGTGGTAACTTCTGTTTAACCTTCAGTTTGATTAATATCATTGTCATTCAAAGAACTCTCATCACATAAGGAATAAAACTGATTGATTTCCAGTGACAATAGTTCATGGCACTATGCCATTTCATTAATTCCATTATAATTATAATTAATCAACCTCAGTTGTTTTTGCTTTTTCCTATTAACTACTTTTTACATAATTTAGCTTCAGATTTTCACAGCTGGCATGTTTCTTATCATTCATTTGTATATAATTTAATTCTTCTTTTAGTAGATGTATCATTGCTTATAATATTTTAAGATCATCTAGCATCCTTTTAAGAATGGATCAATCAGTAAAAAGCTTGAATTTTACCATTTTCTATTCCATTTTCACAGTATGAATACTGTCACAATATTAATAGCTGTCTGGTATGTTGCCCTTTAATATGTTAGAACACTAAGCAAAATGGTAACATTCATCACAATAACAATAAATTACTCCATTTCTAACATTTCTCATATGTTTTCCATAAGCAATATCACTAACAAACCTACTATTTTTTGGGGTACTTCTAGACTATCTCCTTACCCACCATCACAATCTACTCTCTATGATAATGTAAATTACATAATTTCCCTTTCCTTAGATAAATGAAAAAATATATATATACATGTTTTCATTAACATGAACAGTTGTAATCCTAATTTTATATTTATTTTTCCAACACTCACTTTTGAATCATTAAAACAGGATTATTTTGGTTTTAATACTAACCTCCAGCCAGTTTCATCTCATTACTTTCATACAATCTGGAAACATGGCTTTAAAAAGAAAAAGTAAAATAAAACAAAGAAAAGTAAATATTTTCCAAAATTGCTTAATTTTTATCTATTTGTTATTTATAACAAGCCTTCATAAATGGTAGAAGAGGAAACAAATAAAAGGGCCTACTGTAATGTTATTTTTGTAGTATTCTAGATACATATTTTAATTATTCATAAAAAACATAATTTTAGTGATAGAACCTGCAAATGGAAATTACAGTTATTTAATGACATCAAATTCTTAGATAAATGAGTTTGATACGAATGTAAAAGTTGTATTTCTGCTGTGTTAGATAATCATTGCTCTATTATGCTTGACTTTGAATGTTAAAATATGAATCGTTTCAACCTGATGGTCATTTATGTAATTCATGATCTATTCTTCCTTAAAAGTTATTTTTCTCCTTTTCTTTAGTTTATTTAACCTTAAAATATTTAACTAAAACTAATAGCCTTAATAAATTACATTAATTTCTAAGAAAACAAATTCTAATAATAATAAAAACTGACAAGCCTCATTCTACAACTAAAAACACATAACACGTCATCACACAGGAGAAACTGCATGGAGGAAGGAAGGATACAAGGATGCCGGAGGGTTCAGAATAGAGAAAATAGTACCAATGGCAGGTATACTCGTGTGGTTTGATGACGGGTAGATTTCCTTGTCACTAAGGTTCTCATCGGTTTCAATTATTACTTGACCAGAACGATTGTGTCGTATTTGTGATGACGGAGCAGAAGATCCATACCTCAACCGTCTTTCTTCATCCTGTAATACATTTAACAATGATAATTAATTTTTTAGAATTACCTTTCTAGCAAAAGAAAAATATATGTCATCATTAAAGTTTTCACATTAACTTCATGAATGATTTGTACATTTTTAACTACTCCATTACCCATTTCAACTAATTTCATAAATATTTATATTTTGAACGTATCAATAAAATTTTATTAGTAGCATCTCAAGAACTATTTAACCAACATAACAATTAGATTACATATTATTCTACTAAACAGGAAAATGACCTAATCGGATTTTGATCATAATCTTCCAAAAAAATTAAATTTTAATTTTTTATTGATGTCTCCATTAAAAGGTATTCATAAAATATAAAAATTATTTTCTGCATACTAACTCTTTCTAAGTAATGTAATTTTTTAGACTAAAAAAATATATTTAAGATAATTTATTCTAACTCTAAAAATCACAATTTAAAACAATATTATATAACATAAAATTTCACTTGAGCAAAATCAAATCACGTAAAATAAATAATAACCAGTCAGTTTTACACTGTGAAATGGTTGCTGTGGAATGATGGTGTCAGTTTTACACTGTGAAATGGTTGTGTAAAGTTGCTTAATGAGTAATCATTAACCAAAATTAACAAGGCAGAACGTAGACTCCAAACACACCAGACATGCTGCAAGACTGTGAGATATTTCTGATCTGCATTTCAGCCATGTTGTGTATCTACGTATTAAAAGTATGCTGTAAAAATCACTTCTATGGGTCTTATAAATATACATTTATAAGAGTCAAAATAATGAAGAGAATTAGTTTAAATAAAATGAAGTAGAATTACAAATTTAGATAAAAATTAACAAAGGATATACAATCGTCTTCTGTACATTAAAATCTGGATAATCTAACTCATTAATAGAAAGAATGAAGCAATATTATTAATATTACATTAAAGTTATTCAGATTAAAAAAAAATGTAACATAAAAATCAGAAACAGAATATTTTTTCAGAATATTACCTCATACATACAATATAGTTTTATAAAATAAAGAGTGTGCTGTATGACAAAAGTTAGTCTGTTAGGTCTGCATAAATGTATTTTATTAGCATATAAATATTATAGACCACTTTACTTTCAACATGAAAGGTAAAAATTTCACTGTCTTGCCATTTAAATTAAATTATAACACCATTGATTCTTCTGGTTCTGTTTCCAAGTCATGAAGTGAAGTTAACAGCACAACCCGAACTAATAAATCTAGGATGTACTACAATTACATGTACATTGTTGCATTATGAAAAAAGAAACACTGTTATCTATGGTTTTTGACTGAATAAGATAATGTTGAACATGGCAACTTAAAAAAAGATCAAGATTTTGGCTATATTCAATGCACTACCAAACATTTTCTGTATCACAGAATTTATAAAATGTTTCTTTACTATTATAGGAAAATTATTTTTCATATTAAAACAAAAATGCAAGCAACAAAATAAAAAATTAAAAACAGTGTAATAAATTTTTTAAAACTTTTTTCAGCTTCAAACGAGAATATGTATCATCATTAATTTCATTTTTTCTTAATAACCATTTTCATGGTTTGGGCAGAAATTAATGCCTTCCACATGCTTCTATTTTTCCACTACTTGTTTTCAAATATTCTACTAAAATTCCCTACCATTTTAGATGTGTCATCAGTTGTTGAATGAGATTGATATGTCACCAACTATTGGTCGCTATTTAAAGTAAGGAAAGGAAAAAGTGATAGTGATAGAATTTATATCAATTAAATTCAATAAGAATTATTTCCCATTAAAATTATTTTTAATAAAATACAAACAGATTTATCACATTGACATAATATATTATTTATAAAATATATTATTGTGAGGCAATAACATTGAAATAAATCAATATATTTTTTATATCACTATAAACTGCAAAAAGGTGCCTCTTGAGTAGTTTCACTGTACTATAACAGAAGCTTTTTAAGGGTATGTTATTATTTTCAATTGTCCTAAACTTCCTGAGAAATTAGTTTCAAAAGGTTTCTTTAGTTAGTTTTAAATGCAAAAATATAATACATAGCTGAAGTCTAATTTCATTTACATTTTAATTAGGCTATATATCTTTCTTGATTATATACCCTTTTTTTTGTTTTTTCTTTTATTTAATTATCTTACCTTTTTTTATATTGTGGCTAATTTTGAAATTAATAAAAAAAATAATACTTTATTTATAAAACAGTTGTGTGGGAAGTTGTAAACTAATGTAATTAACTGGCTTTAATTATCCCCATTTAATATTCTTTAAAAAACAGTTAATAAAAAAAATTCTTAACAGAAGAAAAGCACATCCTGTGATAAAACTTAAAAAAGCATTTTAAACAAAGCTGCTGTTAATTTTGTAGGCTTTAATTATTTTATATGATTAGGTTTCTGGTAAAGTTTTAAAAAAATGTATGTTAATTTTTGAGGGATGCCATTTCAAATTAAATTTGTAAGACGCCACTGCAAATGTAACAGTATTTAGATATTTTTATCATAATTTTGCTCTTTTTGCATGGGAAAAAATATTTCTCACCAGAGCAAAAAAATGTTAAAATAAAGTTTTTGAAAACTTTACATTCTGGTTTGAAACCAATTATGAAATAACATTAACTTTTGTTAAGTCAGTTTAGTTTTTACCTTAGTATTAAGCTTTTTATTTCAACTAATTAATTAAATATTAATTAAGATTTCATGATTAAAATAAACAATTACATTTCAAGGAAATCTTATATTACCTGAGCACTTGTATCTATTCTCACTCGACGAACACGTACTGGAGTAGTTACTGCAGGTAATGTAGTTATTGAAGGCACTTTGCGCAAAGCTGGCAACAGGCCTGAATTTACAGGTCCTGTACTTACAGGCACTACATTTGTTACAGGTGTAATATGCAAAGCAGGATTTGTAAGTAATGAAGGTACTTGAGGTAGAATATGTCGATGAGTATGTGCACAGTATGTGAATTCACGAGGATCCATTAAAATATAAATGTTGGTTTTATAATAAATACAATGTAATAACGTGTTAAGCAACCACAGTTTCTTGTGATATGTATAATTACAATTTATTTTTCTTTTTGGCAACACTAAGAACACAGTTATAACAATTTCATCACAAAGTTCCCTTCCCTTGACCAGTTAGGTGAAATGTTATGCAAATGACAGAGACAACCTAGTCTACTGAATGTTTACTGATCTCGCTACAGCATTACAACTATTAATTTACTTCTTCCTCTTTTATTTTGTTAACTATTCCTTTCCCTCCCTTCCTTTTACTTACTTCCAACCAAATCAAGAAAATTGCATATAAAGATAAATTAAAGAGTGAATCCCAATCACTTTATTTCCAATCACACTAAAAGCTCTAAATTGCATAAAATAACATTCCAGTATTGAAGAAACCCAATAAATATCTTAGTGTGTTTCATTTTTTACATGAGAACAAACAAACACACACACGAAGTCATACTTAACTATGGTGCTATTAACAAAAGTATATTCCAATTGTATTAGTTTCTAAATTAAATAATTAACTATATATTATTTTTATTTATTTATTTTTTAATAAGTTACAAAGGGATCTCCACTTCAATCTTTTCTATAGCATGCAAATAAGTTGCACACATATTTATGATTGCAGCTATAGGGGGTAGGAAAAAAGTTAAACAAAAACATTAAATATGTAAAATACTACAGTCACATATGGCTGCTAAGGTCATAAATTTTAATTCTGTAATTCTGAGTTTCAGTAGACTTGAAAAATTGAAACAGGCTGAAGAGGTATTATAAAAGATGCACTCTGGTTAGTAAATGAATAATTGAAAAATCCTACTTAGTGATGATGAATGGTTGGCTTTTTAAATATTTCTTCAGTTTTTTTTTAATATTTTTTATGAAAATTAGTTCTTTAGAAGACGCTGTTTTAAAATATGTTAAAATTGTATATCCTGTCAAACCAAATGGGAAGTCTAGTCAGGAACTTTTTATTCTAACCCTTATTTAACTAAATTGCCATTGATAAGATCTTGTTCTCATAGTTTCATTTGCAATAAATAGTAAAAAAAAAAAAAAAACACATTCAGTGATAGAAAATTGTTTCAATATTGAAATATAAAAAATTTCAAAAGAATCCAGGTAAAGCCAGTGTTATATAATCAAGTTGTACTGCTTGCCTTAATCAAGTAAATTCAAGTAAATCAGTAAATTTTAAAGAAAATACAAAAGTTTGAGAGTGTTATAAATATTTACTGCTTATAATTGTTTTTTTACTTCATACAAGTTGAATGCAGTAAGAAGTAATTCACTAATTCAGAATTGTTTTCATGAATATTATCTTCCAGCTAATATTTTTTTATATACAAATACAACATATGAAAATAACAGTTCCACCATAGTATTTCCAAATTAGTGTTTAGAAGTGAATTGTGCCTTAAAAAGGTAAGGATTTCTTTAACAAACCATGATAAAAAAAGGCCTTAAAAATGGTGACAATGATAAATTTTGTTGTAATTATTTTTAATGATGTTATTAATTAGATTTAAATGATATAAAAAATTTATTTTATATTACATTGACTTAATAAAAATAAGCTACAGCATAATTCAAAACAGCAGATTAAACTCATATTTGATATGTATATTTTAACTATTTTTTCTCAGCCAGACTAAAATTTCAAAAATATTCAGATCACTCATACTGATTTTACAGTAGTTGTTGAAAGTGATTTTTTTCTAACTCTGATGAAGATTTTTGCTCATTTTAATGTATTTGCTGCTACTTTGTATTGTTGGTTCACTAATGTTATACTCTCACTTTCAATGTAAGTTTTCATTTATCAAGTGTATGAGAATTATCCTGAAAAAATTGAGCTTTTATTCAGAAAAATTTTTGCAAATAAGATCTGGAGATCTCAGCATATGCTGCATGGTTACTTCCTTCTCTGTAGTGTTGTCATCTAACAAATAGGAAACATAAAATTTATCCCTGTCTAGGAGATACACCCTCAGACTATGGATTTATTCTTTTAGAAACAACTATTACAAAAAAAATTTTATAAATTTGTATTTTTTTGACATGATTTATGAATATATTTTCTAGAAAATGGAAAAAATTGGATCTATACACAGTTTATACATAATTTGCTGTTGTATAATTGTTCTACTATCAATAAATAAATTTAAATCAGAAACCTCAGATTTGGTGTTTGTATATATTTTATTACAAAAATGTATTTACCCCTTACTCTAGAATTTAATATAATTTTGTAATTTTATAAATTAATTTTATTATTCTCTGTTAAATGGTATATTTGAGTTGAGATTTCATTTAAATTATGCAAAAGAAACTTTGATTTACAAAAATTCACATAAACCAACAATTGCATAAAACCCCATGGAAAATCAGGTAGCATGCTGTAATTCAGAAAAAAAATTGTATTTAAAAGAGCTGGCTATGTTATAGATGAGATAATTTTGTATAGAAAATTTCATAATAAATCATCAAATTTAAGAATTTTTGTATGTTCTTATTTCTTATGTGTACAAATCCAGTATATTTTTGTATAAATAAAAAAATGTTTATAAACTAATTCAACTTTTAAATTCTACTTATAGAACTAATAAATGTTTTTTTTTTTTTTTTTCAAAAGATGTATAAATTATTTGATGAAAACCAAATTCTTATGGTATTAGAAGAAATATTTTTAAAAATTTTTTATTTAATTAATACCAGATTACTAATCATTAAAAAAAAACTATAACTAGTTTTATTTTTATTCTTCAATGGATAATCCAGTGTAATCAGTACTTAAACCCTTACAAAAACTTGCTTAGGAGAGTTACTGATATGAAATAAAGACAACATTAGTTACTCATCTAGCTATACAATTAATTAATAAAGATTTCAAAAAATTACCATGGATATAAATTTGAATAGAACATTGCAAAGTGCTTTTTAATTTTGCGTAGTTAAATACTGTTGCCTAGTACATTATGAGTATAAACTCTTATATGATACAACATGGTTTTACTATAAAACCATGTTGTAAAAATATTAACATTTACTGAAGGAAGAAGTATTTTTGTTTAAAATATAAAACTGCTATCTACAATTAGGAGTCAGAATCATTCTTTAGTAACTGTAAATCCTCATCCTCCCTCAGTCTTATTTACCAGAACTGCATACTACAAAATTATTCATTGTTCAGAATTAGTGCACAAATTTAAATACTAGCTTAAGCATTCTGTCTCTTGGATCTGTCTTTGATATAATCGTAGGAATTAGAACAAATAAAATACTCATCCTGAGTAAAAAAGGAATCCTTTATACCTTGATGTTTCTGCAGTACCTAGACTATCACACTACGAATTGTAGCGTATGTGAAAAATGCCATGTTCGAATCCCGGTCAGGCATGGCATTTTCACACACGCTACAATTCGTTCATCTCATCCTCTGAAGATATAACCTAACGTGGTTCCGGAGGTAAAAAAAAAAAAAAAAAAAAAAAAAAAAAAAATAGACTATCACAAGAAGGGTTTTTTTGTAGAAGGGGACAGAACCTACTACTTAAGCAGTAGGTCGGCTCTGACAGCAAATTCTACTTCCATGACTCCTTGCTTTGACCTCTGGGCAATGCATAGTAGCATAAATTGCCATTATCTAACAGGATGAAAAGGCATCCAAAAACAAGGTCCTTATAGCTAAAGCTTGGTAATTCTAATAGAAGAGTCTTCAGTGCTCTTAGTCAAGGGGTTGAGCACAGGGTTGACATACCTACCCATAAAAATCTGCTTGTTGTGAAGTCAACATTACATCCTTACGTGCAGTTTTGAAAGATACCAAAATTCACCAAGGGCTCTAGTGTTGAAAAAAAAGAAGAATCTTACCAAATAAAAGTACGTGAAGTAAGGAAATAGTGCTAATAGTCGAAGCTATACGTAATAAACCAGTACCACAAATTACCAAAAATAAAAAGAATGCTGGATGTAATTACCGTTTAACTGGGTTACTGCAAGTTGTAGGTATTTATCCAACAATATCAATTTTTTTTTTTTTTTTTATTAATGATCTTAATGTAATTAAAAAACTGGCATAATTAATTCGACCATCACTGAATAACCTACATAGTTTCCTTATGCCTTATTATAATAGCTGTCTCACATAATATATAAAAACTGAAAGTTAAATCCCACAGTACAAAATTATCATGCATAAGTAAATATAAAAGCTAATAATCATTATATAAAAACTTAATTACTGACCTTACTGCTAAGATGTTTTCCTTTGAGAACACTAGAAGGTATAGGAGTTGGAAGACTGTCAGAAGATTGGTTATCTCTTGACTTTGTACGTACAGTGACCTGTTTAGGATTTAAACTAAGAAGCTTATTGATATCTATTAGCGCATGATCACCTGAAAAATAAATAAACCATTTAGTATTATTTTGTAAAAATAGTTATGATGATCATAATAATGTGAGCAACTGGTTATGAATTCAAAGAGCAGAACTCAATTAATAGATCTCTCACTGTTCATTAGTTAAGTGATTAATGCAGAAAACACCAAAACACTGATTAATCAGTGACATTTATTTTTTTAGGGAACACCTTCAAATACATAACAAAGTGACCGAAGTTTAATACTTACCGCTATAAATTTTAACAGTCTGTCCCTTGGTTTCATTTCCCAAATATCATTTGTTATAGATTGTAATTAAAGCACATCCTGGTTTAGTAAGCATATGGCATCTCATCTTTAGTAAGTTTCACCAGATACCTTGGAGATTTGCCAGGATTTATACTAAAATTCAAGAACTGTTGTATATGTAGCGGGTTTTAATTAAACCCCTATATACCGTTTTCATTATAATTTTTTTTTACGATGATTCTCAAATAAGATAGCAAGTAAAATATTTTTCACTAAAAGAACTGGAACCACTAGAAAAAATTTTGAGGTTAGATGCGAGTTACCAGAAAATCAAACTCTCAATGAAAAAAGTTTTTATTTTCAGCTGTACAAAAAAAAAAATATATATATATATATCTAATTTTGGTCTAAACATATTTGTTCATGTGCACATCCATTTGTAATAGTAGTATGCTCCTACACTAGGCATTCCTAACCAGTGCAAACTTTTTAGGTTGCGCTGTGCCTAAATGTAGTTTAACATTATATGTTAAACCCTTTATTATGCTCTTAATACACATAATAAGGCTAGTAAAAGTCTCCTGGTCTCTTGGTCCTCACTTGCACTGAGGATCTGTGGGTTATAAGTTAAGCCTCTGACTTACAGTAAGATTCATTAAAATATGTAAATATAGCAATACAAAATAACTTGACTGTAATTAGTAAGTTCTACTATAGTTAAATTGTTCCTATCAAAAAATTAAATCATTAGAAAACAGAAAGTACTTATGAAATGTTACCAGTATTTGTAAAAACTAATAATAACTTTTCTATACCCATAAATAATACCATTGAATAGCCCAATAACAAGTATACTACATTAACATAAAATAAATCCATAACCAACAAATTACAGGTACTCAAAATTTATTTCGCAGTAGCATAAAACATAAATAACTAACCACTCGAAAAATATTCTGCCAACATAATATACTGCAATATTACAATATAGAAAAATCAGAAGAATTTATAATTACAATGATACACACAACTGAAATAAATTTTATACTGGTATGAGTAGAATTAGTTACAAAAAAGATATGAAAAACATCTGAAAGCAAACAAATGTGAAAATTTATATTAAAATAATCCAAATCCTGTTAAAGAAAAAAAATTTTATGAATTTTTAATAAAATTTGATGAACATACATGTCTGAAAAAAAGAAGACATTTGCATATAGACAATAGAAAAATTTTATACATATGCTCACAAATTCAAATTTAAGGAAAATGTTATAAATGAATTTTAAAGACAGAAAAGTAATTCAATCAGTTATTGCTCTCTGATCATAACAATAAAGCACATCTTCTCTTACAGTATTCAATTAAATAGCAATTAAGACATATTTTAATTTGTTCTATCTTTACTTTTACAATCTTTGATGATGAAAGATACTCTTCATAATATTTAGGTAACTAAATACAAGAAAGATAAAGCTAAACCACAAAGAGTTACTTAAAAATGAAATACATTTTAACACTGTGCTTCATTTAATCACTCAACAAAGAAGAAGTAGGTTTGGATGAACATTTCAAAAAATAAATATAGCATCTAAAGAGATTAAATATGCTTTAATTTATATTTTATTTTTATCTAAATGAAGTCATCAAATGATTACTGAAGAATCAACCTTAACAAGGTAGTAGATTTGTTGCAGTAATTTTTAATGAAACATAAACTTGCAGTAAGTATGGAAATGATAAAATCAGTAAAATATAAAATAAGAAATTTTACCAGTAGGGCTATCAACATCTGTAACTTTCTTGCCATCAGCATACACAGCATAACCAGTTACAAGTGCTGGATTGCCAGAATTGGAAGCAGGTTGCCAAGTAACCAGAAGAGTTCCATCTTGTGGTCCTGGCTCAACTTGAATGTCGACAGGGGGCTCTGGCAAACCTGTTCATAAATAGATACAATAATTATTGAACCTATTAACCAATTAATAAAATGAAATTTCAATCTGCATTAATTAATGATTAGTTTTTCTTTTGCAATAAAAGTGATTATACAGTGTTTCACAACATTAACATTAGAAAAATTCATTATCATTAACATTAACATTAGAAAAATTCACTTCAGTCTATAGAACAGTAGTCATTCTTCATTACATAAACAGTTCTATTACAAGAAAATGAATAAAAATAAACAAATAATTTCATACTGTGTGATAAATCAAATAAATATATTCATATTTTACCACATCAATGCTTAATTAGGGTTTTAAGTCATTAGCAGAACCACTGTTTTATTTTATGCTTTTAAAAAATCTACACGTATATCATTGACTCATATTACCTTAGTGATTGATCAAAGATTGGTTTAGAATTGATAACAAATACAATGATGATACTATAATCATAAAAGACCTAAAATATTAACTTGATTTTTCAGAGAAGTTTAAACCAAATATTCTCATTCATATTTAAGAAGCTCATCATGTTGGTCTAGTGGTTAACTAGTCACTGCAAATCAGTTATTTAACAGCTGATTTTTGAAGTCGAAGGTTCTGAGGATAAAATCCTAGAAAATGTTTGTCGCCCAGATTTGAATACTAGACAGCGGATACTTTGGTGGTTAGGGTTCAGTTAACCATACATCTTTGGAGTGGCTGGTCTGAGTCTGTATAAGACTACACCTCATTTACATGTCATATACAGAATGTATCACACCTCATTTACATGTCATATACAGGATGTATCAAAACTGCATGGGAATCTCTCGGAAACGGATTCTATATCTAAAAATAAGAAAAAAGTTTCCAATAAACATATGCCTGAAAACGTTTTGTT
>JAAAKQ030135235.1:0-13381 GCA_010016005.3 Zanna intricata | reverse complement strand
ATGGCATTTTTCACACACGCTACAATTCATTCATCTCATCCTCTGAAGATATAACTTAAAGGTGGTTCCAGAGGTTAAAAAAATAAAAACAAAATTAAAAAAAAATAAATTACGCCCTTAAATGGAAGCATAACGAGAATTTTGTTGGAAATCGAGTCAAAGCCAGGGGCTTTCTTTGAGTTCTATTCCTTTGCAATCGCTTCCAGCACTTCCCTAGATGAGAAAGGCTTAATCAAAACACACATAGGCATCGGGCTCCCTAAGATGTCAGAGTTTTCTCTTCATCAGGGCTATTGATGTTAAGTGGTTGAAAGACTGCTTAACAACATAGTTAAAAAAAAAAATTGCTCGAATAATTGGAGTCAATTGAATAAAGGTGAAGTACCAAAATTTTTATTACTATAATAAACTTAAAAAATATTTTTTTTTATAATTAATATATTATTATTAGTTTAAGATTAATTTATTATAAAAAAAACGCAAAATAAATATGCAGAAAAATTACTTAACATTAACTTAAAGATAAGGGAAAACATATATAATCATCGGTTTATCTCAAGATTTATATTAAATTATTCATCGAAATATATGATATCAAAATATCATATGTAGAAAAAGAATCTCAAGAGAAAAAAATCACCGGATAAGAAAATGACATAAAAACTACGATTACGAATGATAAATGACGATGAAGTGTAACGGACTGAAATTCTGTAATTTTTCCAGTATATTTTAACTTAACTTTGTGTGAATGTGTGGTTGTGCGTGCGAGAATTCGATAGATAGTGAGAGACTATTTGCTACTACTCTGTTGGAGAATATTTGATTTTTAAATCAATACTACAGAAAAGGCATAAAACAACTTTATTACAGAATTTAAGAGCATACAAATTTATTGAGATATCAACAATTGTATAAAAACTAAACACCGATAATTTTACTAAATAAAAATTGATTTCTAAAAAAAAAAGAAATTTATAAAATACATTAACAGATAAAACAACAATAATTAATCATTTTTGTTAAATATTCTGAAACAAACAAATTATAAAATGGAAAATTTACAAATAAATTTCGACCAAAAATTTAATTTATTGTCAAGAAAAAATTGTATCCGATTAATCTCCAACAATAATAATAGTAACAATAATAATAACAATGCGCATCATTTTATTATATTTATGACAGTTTAAAAAACGTTTATATTGAATAGTAATTAAATCCGATTAAATAAAGATATCGTCATTAAACCAGTATAGGTTTTAATCCTGTATCGCATTCATAAAATAACTAATGGTAATATTAATATGACTAACATCACTTTACAGAAAACTACTTAAATATTAAATAATGAAGAATTATTAATTTCTAATTTATACATTTATAGAAAAAATATTCATATATGAAGATTTTATCAAACACAAGAATTACAATGCTCAAAAATAAGGCTGCTATCAAATAAAGATAGTGCTGAGAAAAAAAACTTCATTATGTATTTTATGTCAACGTAAGACCGAGATGGTCTCACACAAATCTAAAAGAAATAAGGTGGAGCAACGCAGCCTAATTTTTAAGCTCTAGAGCTCCAAACCCTGCTCATTATCCTGCTAATTTGAAGCAGTGTATATAGTTTACTGTTTCATAAAAGAAAGGGATAAATTAGTTTGATTGCTTTAATATCTTTGTCCGAATTTTAATTAAAAAATTAAGTAATAATAAAGGATCTAAAATACCATTAACACAACTGAGGATTACTTTTTAAATGGGTATCATGTTCACTATACAGCCAACCCCTATAGCGAAAGAATTAAGATAAGACTCGAATATCAACTGTGCGACTTCGGTGGAGCTAAACAACTGGCTTCGGTGGATGATAAACAACCATATATTTCGATTAATAAGTAAGGCAATTGGAAATTACTTCATTCCTCACTTTCAATAATAAGCTTGACATGTGATGTTTGTTATTTTTACAGAATGACTCGTGACTCAGGTCAGGACCACCACAACTATTACGGTTAAGGTCATAATATACACATGCGTGCGCGCACACACACACACCTTGTCTTAATAATAGAGTAGGCAGTTTAATCATGTGATATGGATAAGTAACAGAACTCATATATTTCTGTAAGTGTAATTATATTGTGTTGTATGATAGAAAGTTCTAATTACAAGTTGGTTGTATATATCAGCATCTTTATACTATAAACCAGTCACTGTATATTGTTAAGTTACAATTAACAACACGTAGTAGATTGGTAACGAACCTACAATCTATTTCAGTTTTGTTTGGGATTGATGTAAACAAATTGTTCCAGCGCAAGGCAGGGTTAGTAAAAACATTCCTAGGGCGGCCGACAGAGTTCTGTACGTATCGACTACTCATCCCACCTCATATAAATAACACTAATAAACACAGTTTATGGCATGACGAAAGTTTTATTGTATTTCTGATGTAAATTTTACGCTGAATTCAAATTTCAATCAGAATTTTTCCATCATTAACTTTTTGTTAAACAAAATTTTTCAAGAATAGCTGTTGTGGGATACCTTATATTTTGTAATGGATAAATTATGTACAGAAAAGAATGATTTCAATAATATTTAACAGAGGATGTGGAATACAAACATAAAATTACGAAGGCAGTAGCTCTGTATGCATAATGATTCATTTACTTTAGGTTCTGACATGTCAGAGCTTCTTCTGAGTATAACTCAGACAATTACTCTATGATTTAACACACCAGTATTGTTTAAACGTTTGCTGTATACGCACGTTCTGTAGTTTCATTTTGTTATGTGATTTACAATTGCTGTGTCAAGTGTATTGTGTTGATGATAAATAGGCTAAGGAAGAACTTAAACGATACGGGATAACTTCTACTGTGTGTGTCGGGGATTTGACGTTTAAACAATAACGAAGGAGTTTGACTCTAATAATTAAAAAAAGTTATCTACTATGTACTGTCTGCAACGCTGGGGATCAACTGGTCCACATCTACTGTTTAACAAGTGTGAAACGTGTGACTGACTGGACTAAAGGTAATCAGCATATAAGTTTGGCCCATATCGATGGTATGGCGTGAACTATAAGACCATTAGTCGGACTCTTACTTTTGTATAACAAGGATAAAAGAATAAATCCAGACAGATAGTGTATCTGATTTTACAATATGCTATAAGGATTCAAGGTTAGGAAAAACTGTTTTCTCAAACTCCTACGCATCTAACTTTAAAAGATGAACCCAAATATAAAGTACTAGCTAAAGTTCGACATGATGAGCAGAATGCTCCTACTTTTGAAGTAAGGGAAGTAGATAAGGTAAGGGTAAGTTAAATAGGGCCTTGCATGCATGTCAACTCTTTGACTTTTTTCAATGTTTTCCTACAAAAAATCGGTGGATGATGGAAAAAACTCTATTTACTTATTTGAAATTGGATTGAAAAGTTCTACTATGATCATATATTTTGTTTTTAGGAAAAGCAAACTAATTTTGTTCCTGAGTGTTATCTGCTTTCAGAAGTACGAGCCAAAAATTAAAAAACCACACGTGTCAAGCGATAACAGATATAAAAGTAAACTCATTCAAAACAATAATGAAAGTAAACAAAACAATAATTATGATTCATTAATATTTAAACGGATTCAGAGAAAATTAAAAATACATACCTTCAGAATAATACACAAATCATTCAACAAAGAATACAGGTAGGTATCGGAACACGAACAAACTGCCTCTGAAATATATAAACCGATCTCAAATTGTTCTACACTAATCAAACGAGTCGCGGCTTTTCCAAACAAAAATATAATAAATATTAAAAACCCTTAATAGCAAAGGGTTTAATTGGTGTTAAATCTGTTACGTTCTATGCATTGAGAACGTTGAAGGTTAGACACCGACATGGTCGGTTCGTTCTTGCTATCCGATTAAGAGTCGTATTCGGTTTCAGTAGACACCGGGCAGTAGGCAGTACTAGTCCAGACGCCTGTACAGTATCCTGTAGTATTTCAAACAAGTTAGTTGCAACAACAACATATCACTCATAAGTATAATTATTCATAAGTGTTAATTGCAATATATTCAAGAAAATTATACTATTCAACTTTATACTATATTATACTATTATGCCTTCAACGTCATCAACGCATATACTACAGTTTAAAACAATAAATAATCGTTTAAAAAAGAGATGGTCTTTATTCATTTAAAAACGACTGCACCATATCAGCTACTATACATAATATATACATATTGGTCCTCCGTGCATCCATACAACGTCTATCTACAAATTTTTACAATTTTACAAAATCTTTAACACCAATTGTGATATAGAAATAAATTGTAAAAAGTCTAATAATTTACATATACATAAATATGATGTGTGTAACGTAATGTATGTAAACGGATCACATCTTTACACATTTAAACATTCTAAAATACAGAGTGTTCAAAGAGGCCTGATCACGTAGTTTATTTAGTTTATTGCTAAACATTTACATAATAATTTACAGATTGTGTTGAAAATGTAGTCTATCCACTTCTATGATCTGGTCAACACGTTTGACCATTTTCCTGGCAACTCTTGTTAGCTGTACCCTATATCATTCCTTAATTTGAAATGTGGGTCTTCAATTCCTGCAGGGTATGTAAACTCCCGGGTTCGAATCCCGGTCAGGCATGGCATTTTTCACACACGCTACAAATTCATTCATCTCATCCCTCTGATGATATACTTAATTGTGGTTCCGGAGGTAAAAAAAAAAAAAAAAAAAAAAAAGGTATGTAAACTGGCTTCTAAACTATTTATTTTAAGTAATGCTACAGAAACAAGTCTGAATAAGGGTGGCCATCAAGGGATCCACAAGGGGATCTTGTTGGCCACAATCCTTTACAAATGATTCTCCAACCGAGAATATCTTGTAATAACCATATCTTGTTGCAACCAGCAGTCACGCTAATCCTTTTACAGTATGGCTATGAACTGTTGGATAAATTCTTAGTAGACGGCACGGTTTTTCCAAAAAAACAAGGGTCCTATTATTCGTCTTAATTAAACCGCACACCATACGTCTATTTTTTAGGGTGGGTTAGGGAGATTCAGAGAAAATATGAGAGTTTTCAGCACCCAGGTCCGGTAGTTCTGACTTTTAACCTACTCAACAAGGTGAAATCACGCTTCGCCTGTGAAAAAAATTTGATTTAAAATATCAGTGTTACCTCTAATGAAATTATTGAACCACTGATAGTAGTAAGCTCTTGTATCATAATTAATAAATTATTATTATTTATTTATTCATTCGTGAGCATTAATTAACTCACGAAAAACCTGCGCTCAAACAGATAAGCATTCTCCTCACTGCAGTGTGAGCTGAATCGATGAAATTTCTTTTCGGCTTAGCGCCTGCAAAGAGGAGATCTTTAATTGGCGTAAGAGTAGTTACCAGCCGGTTGGAAAGGACATTAAAGTCCTTTACGATCTCAGTTGTTTAAACTGACCTGTATCGGGCACGTTTCTGATTTAATACCCAACTTGTTTCACGAAATCTTTTAACAAGTTTCTGAATAAGCCTTTTTTTACTGATGTTTCCTCTTTACATTTCTACGATTTCGTCACTAAAATAAGTATCCATCACGAATTTACGTTCTTCAACAAGTTTTATCACGTTACTGTTCTTCAACAGTTAAGAGCATTTAACAAACAACATACGACTACGCAACCTTGTTCCAAAGCCTATACTCGACGTAGACACAATACTCAAATTTGCAGAAGTAACCAGTTCTCCACAATCCAGTTCCAGTCGTATCAACATCTTCCATATTACTTTAAGCACCTCGCACCAATATATGCATTTTTACAAAGACATGCATGTAGTATAAACTACTGAATAATCTCTTTTATGTTGACCTCTTCTGTATAAAAAAAATATACAATCAAATTTATACAAAATTCTAATCCAACAGACTTTTCAACCAAATTTTACATACATTACTGCACAGAAAAATGAAAAATAATTAAATAAATCCATAGCTGTAATGTAATTTTTTGTAACGCCGATGTGCAAATAGTAATGTTAAACACAGAAGATGGTCGTAAATACTACTGAAAACTTAATGATATAGATAATTTAAAAAAAATTTTTTCATAAAAAAAAGTGTTTTCGGTGTTATTATAAAAGTTTATACCTTAAAATTATTAAATGAATGCTAAGCTTAATATCATAATAATTGAGATTAAAAACAAATAGTAATACATATCTTAAAAAAAAAAGTGAATGGTAATAAACCATTATCAGATAGTAAATGAACAACAGTAAAATTGTTACCAATTTCATAAGTTTTATATTTATATAATATTTTAATATACTTAAAAGTTTTTAAATTTGATATAATAAAGATATAAGGATTACTACTATAAAGTTTATTTGAAATGTTTCGTTATCAAGCATAAAATAAATTGTAATGTTGTGTTAATATTAAAATGAAATAAACTATTAGAAGTAATTTCAAACATCACTTTCAGTATTAGTTGGCGCAAAGTCAATATAGATTTCACAGATACAGCTCGGTGCACTGAAGTATATCACACAGCACGACAACACATTTCCAGTACAATAGCGACGAATCATCATCTGCCGAGGAATACGCTTCAGCTAGTGATGCGGAATGAGAAGAGACGTAACGAACAATACAGAAGTTTCAATCGAAATTGTAGAGGAAGTATCAGGATAGAATGAGTGTAATAACTTTGCAACTATACCTTATTTCACGAGATCTAGAAATAGAACGAGTATATCAAGAGAATTATTCTAAATAATTTGTGAGATATAGCGTTACGTACCTAATTAAAAAAAAATTCCAAGATTACAAATAAAAATATATTTTGTTTACAAATACAAAGAAGTGAATATTAAAGAGTTTTACCGTTTCAAAGAATAAGAAACAAATAAAGTACTGCTAATAGCATATCAGTTTAATGAACGACTATATCACCGCACACAATACGATAAAACATTAAGAGAAAATAACTAAAAATAAATTTAATCCACTTTGTAATTTAACTTAATACTTTTTATATAAAAGGTTTAAAATGGTACATTTGTTTTTGTCTTAATATATTCTTTTTACATTCGGTAAAACTTTCAGAGTATTATATTAAGATCCTTTAAAATAAATTATGTTAATAGACGTTTCATTTTATTTAAACTTAAGACTAAAAAATTAACAATCCAATTCTAATATCTGTAATTTAATCTAATTCAGTACGCACACACACAAACGAATGATACAGGGTATATATATATATATATAAATTGTACATATAAAATTACAATGAATATTTTATGAAAACTGAACAAACTCATTTTATAAGGTTTAAATTACAGAATGTGTTTGAAATGTCAAAATAAAAAGAGAGATGACCAGTGCTCTCTCTCATATAATCTGAGAACAGGCAAAAAGAGAAGAAAGTATAACGTAAAACAAGAAAATAGAGAACGAACAGACGAGAAGTAATGGGAGATTCTATAGCGCTGAAGCTCGTAATGGTAGTCACAAATACTCGTGTATATAGATAGAGCCTATAGGTTGTACGGTCATTTGCATAATCCCCGGGAATGCCAGTCATCAGAACCATTTCTCACTTGCGTTAATCCGTATCCCCGCTACCAAATGGAACTTTTCGATTACTTGTAATCCCCACCTCTATTTCTACTCATAACCCTCCTATATACGTCATTATCACGGTCCCTCTATGACGTCATCGTTCTATTAATTGAAACAAAAACTCGCTAAGCGAATTAATTCGTTAAATCTCCGATGAGTAAAACAACTGAATATTAAACCCTCCCTTTTATACATTTCTAAAGCGAACAATTCTCTCAATTTTCATACGAACTGCCACTATATAAAACGTTAAAACGGGCTATACAATCTGCGCTCGATTTTCACTTAACATATGTCTCCAGCAACTCTTTAAATCTGACTGAGCTGTAGGTCTTACAAATTTGTTGTTTACGGGTTTAAAATCTCTACAGATAAATCACTATAAATAATTTTTAAGAATTTGTTTGATTATTTAAACGAAGTTTTTATTCTATTGATGTATTACACATATTTTTATAAGTTTCGTGATTAGAAAGATGTGTTGCAACCTGAAGTTATTTATTTTAAATTATTCGGAGAACAGAAATTGGGCCAGGTAGAATATACATCAACTCATGATTATAAATTAAAGTGATCTCGGATTCAATTAAATTCCAGCTTTTTCATCTAACATTTCATTCATCTAAGTCTCTTCATTTAAATTTAGATATTTAGGCATACCTTTTATAATTATAGGAAAAAGACTGTGATTATTTATTTTTAAAAAAAAAACTCTTAGAATTTTTTATTGAAAGAAGTAAAAAAATATATTTTAAAAATATAAGAATATTTTTATTCTTATGAAATAAGCATAATATTTAACGGTTAAACTTAATACCAATATTGAAATTTCTAATTATACCCTGATTTTAATTTCTAATATTTTACATCCTATTAGTAACAAAAAATACATTTTTTTAAAGTTATGAAGTAACTTTAAATAAAAGTAATAAATAGTACAAACATATATTCCCAATAGAAAACAATATACTGCCTGTCTGTAATACAGATTACATTATTAAAACTTCGAACCAACAAAAAAAATAAACTTATACATAAACTACAGAACGCAATAAAAATATTAAGTGTAAAAAAGAGGCAGAAATGAGACAAAATTATAATAAAAAGTGGTAAAAAAAAATATATAAAATATTCAACGAAAACCCGTCATCAAATCATTCGACAAAATAAATACATTTTATAATCAACAAAGAGAAAGAAATAAAACCATATGATCTATAATGAGTATTTCTAAAGACTTGAAATAATGTATAATAATATAGACCTCACAAATAATAAAACTTTTTTAAAATGAAATTAGTTTGCTGTTTATATAGCGAGAAATTGTGTTTATTTGTTGCTCTTGATTTGGTGTTTTTGTGGTATTTAAATAGTCGTGTCGAGGATGTGGATTATTACGTGATTGTACATTGATTTTAGTACCCCCTACGTGGATTTTGTAGGCGTTACAATCAAGAAGATTGTAGGCGAGTGATCCTTGTCGTTACTAAAACTGGCATAACCATTTAAAGATAACAAACATCCTACGCTAGATTTAAATGGGAAAAATGATAAATGTATAGTTTTCCATTAATTTCATCAGTAAGCCAAACATTCCATTGCATGTTGATTTGCCAAGCCAAGCGAAGTGCAGTTAATACCACAGGGAATGGCTGTACAGAAACATCATTATTCTCAGAGAATACACCTCTCTGACTGGCTGAGGAAAATCGAATATACCCCTCTTTTGCGGAAAAACATTAAACATTCCCTCTACAGCAAGGAAACGGCATCTGATATATGGCAGTTACTTTCATTCATATATATGTGTATATATATATATATATATATATATATATACACAATTATTTTTCCATATATTCTGAATTCAATTTTCAAATAACATTCATTTATTCATCACGTGAACTTTTTTAGTGGCTAATTTGTTACCACCAATTCATCAAAAGAATTTCCAATTATTAAATGATATTTATTTAAAGAATCATTAATAATTTATACATTTTTCTAAATATCTTTAAATTTTTTTTTTAGAATTATTTCTTTTAGTACAGGTAAGAAATATAAGCTATATATTTTTTAACCCATTATACAATAATGTCTGCCATTTAACGTTTTATGAACTGTAATAATCGACCATTAAAAAAGTGTGAACGCAAGAAAACACACACACACACACACACACGAACAGTTTAATTATAACTTCTCAAAACAGAATCAGTATTGAATTTATTATATTTATGAGAATTATTATGGACTGCAACATTTATTAACATGCACCATATGAAAAGTTCATCGATACAGAAAGGCCTACTCAAAAAACGATACATTAAAGCCTGTTAATCGATCATAACCCCACCCCCTCAAACTACTACGGAAAACGATTCTAGTACGATCATCTATTTACATTACCGTCCTATGCGCTCGTAATTTAAGGATAATGTTCAATGTACAGCACATAGTTTTTACTATGAACACGATTTTTTATTTTGTTTAAGTCTGGAAGTTATGCCAACTATAAAGTTACAAAGAGGCTGAAAAAAAAATTGGAAAAGGAATACAATAAACTCTGACTCCAGTTAAGAAATTATAATAAATGTGCAATAGTTGTCATTCAAATAAAATGTAAACACAATTCAAAAACACTATTAGTTACTTGGATGTAATTAAATTTAGAATTAGAAGAAGAAATAGAAGCTGCTAACATTTTTTATTTTATTTATTTTTCTAATGTGTTAAAACAAATCTCCTCACGGCCCAGTGACATGAAGATAATGTAGAGTCTAGTAAATGAGTTGTAGTCTTGTACAGACTCAGGTCGACCATTCTTGAGACGAGTGGTTAATTGAAGCTCAATCACCAAATACATCGGTATCCAATCTCTAAATACGTATAAAAGAAATTAAGATTTACTAGCGTTTGAATCTCAAAATCTTCTATTGAAAAATTCAGCTGTTAAACGCTGATTTTCGACGAGTTAACCGCTACACCAAACCGGTGGATTAAGTAGCTAATATAAAAAAATAAGCCTTAGTTAAGATGAAACAATGCTACTAAAGTATTCAAATTTTTGTGGATACCATAACCGTATATTTTTATGCCGAATCCAATAAACTGTTTGAGAAAAACGAAGTAAAATATCAAAATAATAGTAAAATTCAACTTTGTATAGTTTGATTGTTCTTTCGTTTAGCATTTTATAAATATACCGTATTGCAAATATCATCTATTTTTTTATTGTTAAATATGTAATGTAATTACACTATTTTAGAGTATCAGTGTTTTCTTTTTTTAAATGAGGTTATTTTTTTGTAAATGCAAGTAAATATAATTTTTTAGCTACGTAATGTTTATTTCTACAACACTCATCCTATTATCTGTCTATTTGAGTCTCTATTTGAGATCTGTCTATTATCTAATTCATTTGAGTAATACACTTATTTCATTTATGGTCTCGATTTCTAACGGTTAACAGAGATTCTATAGTATTATAACAAACTTATACAGTTACTTCTACGACAGCATTATCTATTTATTGTTTTCTTATCCAGTGTTTTATCTACATACAAATTTGGTTCTAATAATCCCACGCCTTTCTTTTTCTGTTTAGTCTCCGGAATCATTGTAAAGTATTACTTCAGAGGATGAATGAGGATGATACCCCTATGAATATTAATGAAGTATACTCTTGTACAATCTGAGGCCAAACACTCCTGAGAAGTGTGGTTAATTGAAACCCAACCACCAAAGAACACCGGTATCCACGATCTAGTATTCAAATCCATATAAAAGTTGGCCATATAAAATTAAAGGTTTAAAACCTTTACTAGGATTTCAACCTTATAACTCTCGAATTCGAAATCAGCTGATTTGCGATGTCGCTTTATCTACTACATCAGCCCGGTTGGCTTTTTTTTTTTTATAATGAATATTTAGCTTGTATATCCATTTTTCAATTGATATAGACTTTAGTATAAGCTTTTTGAAACGTATTAACATTTTTGAAGTGTCAGAAACAGTAACGACATTTACAATATTTTTAATAATGTACAAAAGATAAAAAGTTAAAAATATTAAACAAAAGAGAAATAAAAAATGTCCGTACATATTTTTATACTTGACGTACGGGTGGTAGTGTGAACACGTACTATTCATGACAGAAGATCAACTGTAGCCACATTTTTCAAACACAAAGTGTAAACTCACACCACGAGAAAACTAATACGAATATAGAATGAGGAAGAGAGTTAACGTCGTTTCAAAATCGATTTTAGAACAAAGAGAGGGAAATATTTTGTGACTTCAAAGCATTCAAAACCGTGATCTAATAACGTCCCTCAATTTGCTGAAAGCTGATACTTACTTTAAACTTAACTTTTAGTACCACCAATTTTCAACATTTACTGTAAAACTATACAATAATGTTATCTCCTACCAATTTTAATACGATATCACTTCCTTGAATTTAGTACTAAAATAAACTTCATTATAAGAAATTCTGAAAATCTATTTTAATAATATCGAAAATTTCGTTTTAGAAAGAAATTTCTCAAAATAAAAAAATACTACTTATTTTAAATATTTTTCTTACAATCCATGTAATTTTTTTCAAGTTTTAATACAATATAATTTCCTTAAATTTAGTACAAAAATAAACTTCATTATAAAAAACTCTGGAAACCTATTTTTAATATCTAAAACTTCGTTTTAAAAAGAAATTTTTCAAAAATAAATACAACTCATTTTAAATGCCGGCTTCCGTGGCGCGAATGGTAGCGTCTCGGCCTTTCATTCGGGAGTCTCGGGTTCAAATCCCGGTCAGCCATGGCATTTTTCATACACACTACAATTCATTCATCTCATACTCTGAAGATATACCTTAACAGTGGTTTCGGACGTTAAACAAAAAAAAAAAGAAGTATTATATAATGAGAGAGAATTTTTTCAAAAAAGTTTTTTTTAAGTTTTATTATTATCACTCTACAGTTGTATTTTGTAAAATAAATGTCCATGAAAAAAATTAACACTCTTAAAATCAGGTAACATTTTTATTTTTAGTAGAGGCTTCATAATTTTTTGTTAGGAAAATTTCATTTTATTAAAAAGAATAATGGTGAATAAAACCTAACCAAAAATAACAATGTAAAATTCAATTTTGTTTTTGAATGAATATCCAAAAATATAATAAAATAAGGTATCTAGAATTTTATATATAATAACATTTCCCACATCATTTAAACATATGTACACACTACACAAGAATGATATTTAATAATTTATTCGTATAATAAAATTTGTTATTGATTGCAATATAAAATATTCTAACATTTTATGAATTTTAATTAAGGTTATGAAAAAACAAAACAAAAATTTTATATGTACGCTAGGACAATATTAAAAATTGGATTAATCAATCATTTGCAATGTAAAATATTTTTTAAATTTTAATTAAGGTTATGTAAAAACAAAATAAAATTTTATATGTGCGTTAGAACAATATTAAAAATTTGGTTTCGGTTTTAATCATTTTAAATTTGAGATATATAATGCAGCGTGGACTGGACGTTACAGAAATCCCCGGTAATTTGAAGTTTAATGCCGGCCTCCGTAGCCGAGTGGTAGCGTCTGGACTTTTCGTCCGGAGGTCCCGGGTTCGAATCCCGGTCAGGCATGGCATTTTTCACTCACGCTACAATTCGTTCATCTCATCCTCT
>JAAAKQ030135224.1:0-13382 GCA_010016005.3 Zanna intricata | reverse complement strand
CGACTAATAAAAGTAGTCGGATTAGTCGATTATTAAAAGTAGTCAACGACTAATTAGTCGATGGTCCCATCACTAGTGCTGTGTTCTGGCAATGAACCATGGCACATGTTTGTTAGCATTGCTACTCAACAAATTACCAAACCTTTTCTTATCACCGACATCATTCCTGTTAAAGGCAACAATAAGCACTTTAGAATAAATAGATTCATAGAGACTGATGTTGATTTTTCCATTATTATCTCTTTCCCTTAATCCAGACTCTTCCATATGATCCTTAACTGTCCCTAAACAGATCGTAGGAAGGACATCCTCTTGCCCTTGGAATGGGAAACCATTTCTAAAGGTGGATGAATTAAAGATTTCAATTGCATGGGATGTAGATGGCAAGGGGAAATCACCACATTAAAGACCTTTGTGGTATCCCTAGTCCCATTGGATTATGCTCTAAGTATGGGAGTTCTGGAGTAATATGCCTACAGTTGGATCTCTGGATGGGTACTATCCCAGGAGAACCATATAGTGTTACAAGAAGAATGATAGAAGAAAGAGAAAATATCGGAATTAAGAATTTGAACATGGAATATAAGGACAATGAATAGGAAAAGGGAATTGGAAACTATAAAGGTGCAGATGGTGAAGCATAGAATAGATCTATTAGGCTTTAATTAATTGTGAAGTAATGGGATATAAGTAAACTTGAGAGTGATGAGTGTGAAGCATACACACTAAATGTGGAAGAGAATCTGGGAAAAACAAGACCAAATGAAGAAGTATCAGGAAAATGGAACACCATTAAAGATTTGATATTGAAAGGATTGCAATAAAAATAGAAGTAATGCAAGGGACAAGGAAAAGAAAGCATTAGATTACACAGGAAATGTTAGATAAGATGAATGAACAAAAACAATGGAAGATTGTTACTTTTGAACAAGAGAAAACCAATACAGGAAACTTAACAAAGAACTGAGGAGATTAACTGATAATTCTGGAAAAAATGGATGGAAAGGCAATATGAGGAGGTAGAAGAAATGGAAAACAAGGGAAACAAAAAGAAATGTATAGAACTGTTTAGGATATGATCAAAAAGGAACCCAAGAGAATACGCAAACGGGGCATGTTAAATAAGAATGGAAGAATGACATCGTGTGTGGAGAACAAGGCTATTTAGGTGAATTAAATAAAAGACCTGTACTGTGTTAATGATAGTCAGGACTGATGATTGAGGAGGAGCAAAGAGGGCCAAAAATACTAAAGGCGGAACTAAAAGAGGCAGTAAAGAATCTAAGAGAAAAGAAAGCTATGAGCTATGATAGAATATCATCTGAGGCTTTAAAGGTTTTGGGAACAAGTGCAGTTCTGAGGTTAACAGAGTTTCTCAAGATACAGTGGAGTGCCTGAGGATGCTTGGAGAAAGGCTGTTGGAAGTGAATAATGTATGTATGTTTTTTTGATTGGGAAAAAGCTTTTGATAGGATGAATTGGACTGTGTTATTACAGATCTTGAAAGACATTGGTATAGACTGGGAAGACAGGAGGCTTATTAAGGAACTGTGTACCAAACAGAAGCTGGTAGTGAGGCTTGGAAAAGATGGATCAGAAGATTTAAATATTAGAAGAGGAGTGAGACAAGGTTGCTCTCTTTTTTGTATTTACGTAGAAAAGGCAAAGGGAGTTATGGTTGGTGGTGAAAAAAAAAGATCAAATATACCAGGCAGGGCTGGCATAAGAGAAGAAGCTTCAGGATATGTTGGAAACTATTAAGTAAACTAGAAACAGAAATAGAGATGAAGATTAACATAGGAAAAACCAAGGGGATAAGAAAGAGTAAAAGATAAGGTTCAGTTAACATAGTATTGGACAGAAAAAATATAGAACAAGTAAAATCTTTTAAATACTTGGGAAATTTGTTGAAATGGGGCGGAAACTGTATGGAAGAAATTAAGAGTAGGATAGTGATGGGTACAGCTATATTTGAAAAGGTTAAGCGACTGTTAACAGCAAAAATAACAGCAATTAAATTAAGGAAGAGGTTTGCTAAGTGTTACATTTGGAGCTTGGTGCTGTACAGCTGTGAGTCATGAACTATTAAGAAAAAAGATATTTAAATAGCTTTGAAATCTGGTAGTGGAGGATAATGTTGAGGGTGGGATGGACTGTTAGAATACGGAATAAAGATGTATTATTGAGGAAGAGAAAAAGTTAACAGCAACAAATAGAAAGCGGAAAACGTTTTGGTTGGGGCATATCTTGCGAAGAGACTGCCTGCTAAGAATGATAATTGAAGGGAAGGTAAAATGTAAATGAGAAAGGGAAACAGATGGATTGAAAAGCTGGAGCTGGAGGATAACAAGAACGGGAGAAGTTATGAGAAATTAAGGATGATGCTCAGGACTGAGAGAAATGGTGAGCATCAAATTGAAACCTGTCATAAGACAGATCTAAGAGAGAATCTAAGACAGTTCTCAGAGAGAGAGGGAGAGAGGATATAACACTGGGAAAAAAATTCTCAGAAAATTGTCTCAGAAAAAACTATTTGATTCTGACATTATTTTTTCTCCTGAAATCAAATATGATAGTGGTTTTTCCCCATCTTGCAAGGTTTTCGAGAGACAGGTATTTCTAATTTCAAACATTTTAATACTTTCTGCATTCTTAACTAAACAATATTCAAACAAACATTTGACTCACCTAGAAAGTAAGAAATGACGATTTTCTGCTATATTTTGACTGTGGAGCATCCCTCTTGATAGCCCAACAATAATCTGCCAGTATATTAGAATTCCATTTGCCTAGATATCTCTTTTCCATAGCTGAAATCTCCTGATGAGTGTTCCCCATAGTTATTGCTCACTGCACCAATTTTTTCCAAGAAGATATTTAGGTAAAAATACAGGAAGTGTACTTTTAAGGACATATTACAACCCAAATTTTTATAAGTTGTTATATTGTTGACAATATCACGGTAATATTCAGTCTTTTGATTTCTCAAAAAACTCTTGAGTAACATTTTTGAATGCTTGCTAAACTGCTTTCTCCAATGAATTCAATAGTTCCTCAAACTTTTTATCATACATTAGTGATTATATTTGTGGACCCACAGATATTGCTTCTTTAATTTTTGCATTACTAATTTTAGAAGACTTCTTTTTTAAGTACATGAAACCAGGAGTATTGTCCATGGCCTTGATGAAATTCTTCATTAATCCTATTTTGATATGTAATGAAGGTAGATATACAATTTTAGGATTACACAATGGGTCATGTTTCACATTTTTCTGTTCAGGATGAGTGATTTGTGTTTAAGCCATTCTTTTCTAATGAAATGGTTTTTTCTGTTCCTACTATCCCATTCACAAAAATAAAAAAAAACAAAAAAAAATACAGTACATTGTTTAACCAAACTGCAGACCAAGAATAAGTGCAATTACCTTCAAATCACCACAAATATTCTATTTATACACTGCATACTGAAGCTTTTCTAATAAAAATTTAAAGTTTTCATATATTTCTGTCATACTAGGAGAGTGAGCCATAGGTACTGATGGAAATTTATTGGCATTATGCAAAAGCTCAGCTTTTGAAGTAACTTTAGAGGAATCAATGAAAAAATGCCATTCTGTTGGGTTATGTTCATTACAAAGTGTCTCCATAAGAAAAGAAATGTCATTACAAAACGCCAAACTATTTTATTCATAAAATAGCCTTTAAATTAAGAGTGACAATTACAATAAGTACCTATCTTTGTATTCTTTTGAAGAAGATTCCCTCTTTTTAGCTGGGAAGCAAGCACTTCCAGACTGTTTTTTGGATAACCTTAAATCTTGTATGAGATCGGTAAGATTTTCTTGAGTCAGTAAATGAGGCTCAAATGAACTGCTTTGTTCAAAGGTTGTATCACCACAATCTGTTTCTTTTTCTTCCTTACTTAAATTAGACTCTGAGTTCTCTTCATCTAATGTCACTTGTTCTGAAGGCTTTGGTATGGACAATTCTTCGCAGTTTGGAACTGGTGTCGTTGCAGATTGAAAGTTAGGGTACACCACTGTATATTTTGATGTAAACACTTTAATGTTTGTTAAGCAGAAATAACAATCAGAAGAATGGTCTTGGGGATTCCCTCCAAATCATAAGCATCTGAAAATGCTTTAAACTACAAAAAACTTGGATTCATGACTGAGCGTCATCTCTATACACCCTTTTTCAATTTTGAAAAGGTTTCAGTAACATTCTCACAGAGTTTAACACTAAACTTGATTGCACAACATTGCTCATAATTAGTATTACTCATTTTTGTAATGCACAACAAAAACTCATTTTGCGAAAATTTTGTTTGTCTCATGTGGGAACAATAAACTAGAAATATTAACAGCTAATATAAATCAGCTGTTCATATAACCATATGTTTTCTTTGTTAACCTCTGGAACCACCGTTAAGGCATATCTTCAGAGGATGAGATGAATGAATTGTAGCATGTGTGAAAAATGTCATGGCTGACCGGGATTCGAACCAGGGACCTCTGGATGAAAGGCTGAGATGCTACCACTCGTGCCACGGAGGCCGGCTAACCATATGCTTACTAACATACTATATGTTTAGTACTAAAGTGTTGCCACTTCAGCTGCCAAAAAAAACTAGTCTCATTACTTTATTTATACACCTCGTAGAAGAGAAGTGTAGTTTTTTTTACTAACTAGACTTTTATAAGTAAATATTTATATATATAAGATAAAGGTTTCTATTGTAATTATAAGATTGTAGTTGTGTGTTTGTGTGTGTGTGTGTGTATGTATATATATATAATATTGGTTTTTAACATTTAATAATTATATATATATTTTTTTTGTCTTAAGTCATTTGACTGGTTTGATGATGCGGCTCTCCTAGATTCCCTATCTAGTGCCAGTCATTTCTTTTCGGTATACTACCTACATCCTGCATCCCTAATACTTAGTCCAAATGTTGCCTGCCTGCATGATTTTTCCCATCTACATGTCCCTCCAACATCAAAGTGACTATTCGAGGGTACTTTAATATGTGGCCTGTAAGTCTGTCTCTTCTTTTAACTACATTTTCCCAAATGCTTCTTTCTTCATCAATTTGCCGCAGCACTATTCATTTGTCACTTTATCCACCCATCTGATTTTTAACATTCTATACCACCACATTTCAAAAGTTTCTAATCTTTTCTTCTCAGGTACTCCAATCGTCAAAGTTTCACTTTCATATAAAGGCTTTCAAAAATGTTTTCCTTATGTTTAAATTAATTTATATAAATACACTTATTTATATTTATGTCAGTATATATATAAATACAGATATATAAACTTTCTTTATATTAAATGTTTATTAAGAAATAAAAATAAGATATTTTTATGAATTTTGTTTGTTTTGTTTCAGGATGTAATCATTTATTTATATGTAATTATAAAATTAATTAAAATAAAAAATTGTAAAAATAAATTTTTATTTAAAAAAATATTGCAGTAAAAGTGGTTTTTTTTTGTATGGTAATTGTAAATATTTTCTAAAAATTAAGAACATAGAAATACTCCGTATATACATATTGTATTATGTTATTATTGAAAACTAGGTCTCAATAAAAACAACTTTATATTGAATAAAAATTTTTTAATTTATTTCCACCATGTGTATTAAATTAAAATAGATTAAATATGTGTTAAATTTAGTTTTATGATTCAAGTCTGTATAAAATTTTGGTATATCACCTTTTGTACCACATAAATGTAATCTAAAAAAATCTCTTATTTTAAAATGTCCTTCACTTAACATCTTTTATGGTTGTATACATGTATATATATATTACCCTTTTTTTTTCAACCCTTCTCCCCCGAACCAGGGCGTGTCCTTAGCCTCTAACGGGCCGCCCCGCCTACCAGCTGTACACATTCGGCATGGCAGTTTGGCCAGCCAGGTTTGGATCTTTTGCTTGGTGCCATGCCTCTAACATCGGGTATGGGGTGAACTGAATCTGGCTATGCCGTCCCCGGGCCCTGCACCCTCCGCTGGGTTTCGGTCTTTTGTTATTGCCCACTTTTATAGGGTCTGCCCAATGGGCAGTCTCCACCAGTTCGAGGTCTTTTTATTACCTCAACCCCATCTGTAATATGTATGTATATATATATATACACAGGCAAAAAAAAGACTTTTTTCCATGTCTCCCCCCCTAGGGTTTCAGGAGTTTCCATGCTTCATCACCTGTGCCCATCCCAACAAGATGGATGCGCACAGGCTCCACAGAGGGCTGTCCCTCCCCCTTAGTTTATCGATTGTCCCATTCTCTTTCTTCTTGCCCTTTGTCAATTAGGGTTTTTGTCACCATCTCTTGATTTTATCACCCCTCAGTGCTACTCAACATTACAGGTACAATGCCCTCTGGAGGCACCTGTTCCAGGCCTGCCTCTTTTTTGTTCTCTTGTTATCTTGGGCAGCTGAAAAATGTGTGCTCCACTGGGGAGATAGTTCTGCCATTCCCTGCACTTGAACCTATACATGTAGGCGTTAAAATTTTTGTGGCCCTGTAGAAACTGGGAGAGGTAGAAGTCAACCTCCCCATGTCTCCTCCTGAGCCATTTCTCTATCTTAGGGATTAGCCTTCAGGTCCAACCTGCCACATTCACATTCTCTCATAGGTTCTGCCATCTTTCTTCCAACAACATTATCGCATCATCCTTTGGGGTACCATCATTTATGCTCATTCATAGCTCTGCCAGTAAATGCATTGGGGGAGCCCTTTCCAGTACTCCCACTGCAGGGTGGACATTGTGCTATATCTGGATATTATGTATAGTCCTGCTCTCCTTTAGATCGCTTGTAGCATCTGGACGTTCCTTTTCTGCTGTAGCGCCTGTTCCCATGCAGGAACCGCATACAACATAATAGCTGTGGCCCCTGCTACGATCAGTTTCCTTTTGGAGGCCCTAGGTCCTCTCTGTAGTGATATCATTTGTCCCATTACTCTCATTGTATATTCCATCTTATAACCGTCTGTTTTAGATAATAGCTGAAAGAAACAGACTTATCCAGCCACACCCTGAGATATTTCACTTGGGGCTAGGTCCGTGTTTGTACACCATCTACCATCACTTCGATGGGTTTAACCTTCCTGCGACCCACAATCGCCATTGCCTGTGTCTTATTCGACTCCGGGGCCAGCCCTCTCACACTTAACCAGTTGCTAACACTACATATTGACTAGTTCGCTGAGTGTTCCACATCTTCTTCTGTTGTGGCAGAGATGAGGATGGCCTGATCATCTGCATAGGCCACGATCTTGACCTCCTCTGGCATATTCCACTCTCAAGACCCCATCAAAGAAGATGTTCTACAAGAGAGGGCTCAGGGAAGATCCCTGCGGCATGCCACCATTAGTTTGTACTTTGGTTGTACCTTCTTCTTTACCAACCACCAACTCTCGGTTGAGTGAGAATTCACTAACTATGGATCTTAAGTATGGGCTGATTTTTCTTATCCGCAGTTGTTTGTTGATACCATCTGCCGGGACGGTAAGTGTTCTTTATTTCAAGGAGGACCGTCAAAGAAATCTCTCTGAACCTCCACTCGAGTTTCCCCCCCAAGGGGAATAACCCCCGCCAAGTGACATTACCGGTTGTCACACCACCCCCTCTGTTCCTAGCGCTGAAGGGCTTTACCGTCTGAAACTCCACTACCACTCCTGCATTTCTCAGTCCATCTCCAAACAAATTGCAGTGCATTTATGGTGGATCTTCCCCTTCTTAAGCCGAATTGTCAACCGGCCTCCGTAATTTCTTCTTCCAGTCGATCGGTGATCAGCCATTCGTATATCTTTCAAGACACAGGCAGTGAGCAGATGAGCAAAATTTCCGTACAACCTCCAACGTAATCGGTTTTAGGATCATGATGAACCGCCCCATTGTATATCATTCAAGACACAGGCAGTAAGCAGATGGGATGAAATCTCCATACATCCTCCACCATAATCGGCTTTAGGATCATGACGACCCGCCCCATCCTCCATATGTGCGGGAAGCAATCCTGGGATGTGGCTTCATTTACTACCTCCAGCATCGGCCACGTGTCCATTCTTAGCCAACCTTTTATTAGAGCCACAGGCACCCCTTTCGGTTTTGTACGTTTATTGACATTTATTCTAGTGACGACTCGTCTGAGGTTGTTAATAGTAAAGAGCTGTACATTTTGAAACTCGACTTTCTGCTCCTGTGACAGCCCCAGCCAGAAAAGCTCATCTATCACCTTTAGCACGTGATCCTTAGGTAGAAGAGGCAAAGGAGCTCCAAATCTTTTCATGATTATCCTGTACGCTAAGCCCAATGGATCGTCATCTAACTTCATCACTAATTCCTTTCAGGCGCGTCTCTTGGCTTCCTTTATTTTGTAACTATATAAGCTTCTTGCTATGATGTATTCCATTTTAGCAGCAGGCTTGTTCAATGAATGGACCTGCTTCGACCTCTGGCAGATCCTTCTGTGCCTCATTGTTTCAGCTCTTAACTGTGCTATCTCCCGTGACTACCAAAAATCCATTTCCCAGTGCTGGCACACTGGGGTCTCGCTCTGTAAGCTTCCTGCCTGAGGATATCTTGCACGGTTTCAGCCACTAGTTCTGTTTGGTCATCCAGCCTCATCTGTACAGCTTTCCCGAACTGCTCTATCTGCACTGGGGAGGGTTTCCATCTCAATCTCTGAACCGGGCAGGAGGGGGTCACTTCTCATAGACTCAGACAAGTCTCTTAGTGATCCGAATGGAATTCCTTGTGTATAATCTTCCATTCCTCAACATTACTCACCAGGCTCTTGGAGACGGCCGTTATGTCAATGACCTATCCGAGCCCCTACTGTGGAAAGTCAGGGCCCCTGGCCAGCTCAATGGGATCAGATTATTTCCACCAATAACTGCTGCTAGCTTATCTCTGTGAGTGGTATGCATTCCTCCTAGTTCAATCGTCTCCATGTTGACATATCCCATAATTATTGGTTGAGAAGCCTGTCTAATCAAATCTTCTAAACCTGAGGAATTTCTCAAACCTCTCCTTGCTGCAATTGGGGAAAATGTAGCCCCCCCTAATAATCGTGTACTGGGTTATGGGAAGGCAGACCAGTTCTTTCTTGACTATTGGCAGGTAGCAGCCCATCCTCTTCGAGACTCTCACCATCGTCAAGGTCGACATACCAGCCCCCGGACTGAATTCCCCTCTCAATAGGTTCAGCGAGAATGACACAGTTGAACTCTTCCTTTACTGTCAACCGCCACATTGTATCCAGAGCGGCCCTTCTCTTACCAACATTAAGCTGTAATAGCATCATATTCTGTCGCTTGTGTTCTGGCTTCTGACACTGCAAACATTGTTCTCACTTAAAGCTCCCAGTCCTATGACTAGGTTTGTCGCACTCCATACATCTGGATTCCTCTTTGCAGTCAGCAATCTTATGGTCTTTGCTTCCGCATCTGAAGCACATTTGCCTGCGGTCTGGTCCATTACAATTTGCAGAGAAATGCCTCGATCTCCAGCATCGGAAACAACACTGGTCCTCCCTACGTAGTTCCAGGCGGCATGAGTGAAGCCTTCTGGATTTCTTCTTTAACATCAGGATCTAACCCTTTAACTTGGAAGGTGACCCTCCTCCTATCCTGCAGGTTGTCGGCAATCATGGCATTGTCAATCTTCGCATCCAGTCTTTTAATAAGCTCTGCTTTCTTGCCGGAGGTGTCTTTTATTCTAATTTGCAGCTCTTCTGCTCTGCCCTTCTTTACCAACATAATTTCTTCCACTAGATCATTTTCCACTCCGTCCTTCACTTGTCTGAATAGATCAGCATAGCTGACTTCCGCTTTCCTAACTGTGACCAGTGTGGAGGGGGTCCCTGTGGTGATGAGGCTGGTTCTCTCCCTCCCTAATCACATGCAGTATTGTCTTCTCTTCACCTGTCATATTGCTTCTCGCCCAGAACTCCAGGTGTTTGGAAAAATTTTCTCCATTTATACTTCCTCACACACAGAAACGCAAGCCACATGTAACTGTCCTTTTAATTCCTTTTAGTGCAGCTATAGTTGTTTTCCTCCTCCCAATATTGCACTCTATCTGCATTGTAGACTTGGTCTAGATTTAAATTAATTTCTTTTAGTGTTTCAATTTTTTCTATGTAGGGTTCAACTGCAGCAACATAACAGGAGAGGTTTTATCAGTAGAAGTCAACAGGCTGATCATTAAATTTGTCCAGCCAACCTACCCTAGCATTGAAATTGTGTTTCTTCACAATTCATTGATAAAAAAACTTTTGCTTTTTCCTTGATTATTTTCCCTGAAACAGGAGCATGTCTAAGCTTAAATAAGTGTAGAGGATTACTTCAACTTGGGAGAACAATCTCATTTTCATGTTTTCAGAAAACAATGATAAGACAAACTTATCATTGATTTTTATAAATGATGTAATTTTATCAGAGTTGTTTGTAATCTCGTGGATTGTTGCAGACCCAATGCCATATTCATCTAAAAGATCAACTATTTTCACTTCAGGCTCCATTTTTTTGAGGATTTAATTTTATTTGCTAATTTTAATATCTCATGTTTTTGTATTGAAATCTTGTCACACATATAATATAGCAATGAAAAATAGACAAACTAAATTAAAAAATAGCACAACATTTTGTCTAATAAAACTGAAAATAAAAAATAACATGACAAAATCACAATGATTTATTATGCACTAGTGAACTTGAATGATATCCTAATCATTCTAATCTAAGGCACAAAGATACTGAAATATTAACAGTCTATTGTTTAGCTACATGGCACACACACCTGTAAGTAAAGTAAAACACCGCCATTACTTACATATAGTGTACTTTCGTTTTACTTACATATAATGTAAGTAACTTCACGGCAAAGTAACACATAGTGAGATGAACCTCCCACTACTACACCAGTCTACTTAAAAGTTGTAGGCAGCCAGGCAAAATGCCGGATTAGTGTCTGTGCCAGACTAGCACATGGCTGGATTATAGACTCAATTCTTTGTATAGAGGCATATTAAGTCTTCGTACATAAGTATAAGTATACATTATGGTAAGAGAAATAAAAATAATGTTAAAAAAATATAAATGTTTAATTTTCAACATGAAAATTACCCTCTTAGTTGCTATCAACATATCTCATAATATAATGCAATCTGTAACATAATTTGTAGATAATTATAGTAGTATTTTTCCTGCCACAGATAGTTGCAATGAATTTACTACACACCCTATATAATAGGGGTTTTAATCGATCATTACGTTTACACTTATCTAAGAAAATACAACAATATAATGTTTTCATGTAATAATCAGTTTTTCTTTCATCATCGTTTAGCATTATCACAAGTTAAAAAGCCAATACTTATGATATTTATACATCTTCAGCAGGTATTTTCAAAGAATGAACTTTTGTATGAGGATGTTTTCTTAAATAACTACTATGGCTAAAAGACTTCTTACAGCAGTTACATGTGAATTTTTTCTCACCCACATGAACATAAAGGTGTTTCTTTAAATAACTACTGTGACCAAAAGTTTTTTGACAAAGATTACAAGAGAATTCTTTCTCACCAGTATGAATAGAAACATGTCTCTTTAATGTTGAACCACGACTAAAAGACTTCTGACAAACATTACATGTGAATTTTTTTTCACCAGTATGAGTATAAATGTGAGTCTTTAAATGAGCACTCTGATTAAAAGATTTTTGACAAAGATTACAAGTGAATCTCTTCTCACCAGTATGAATAGAAATGTGTGTCTTCAAATTGACACTTTGATTGAAAGACATGTTACAAATATTACATGTGAATATTTTCTCACCGGTATGAATAGAAAGGTGTGTTTTTAATGAAGAATTCTTTCTAAAAGACTTTTGACAAACATTACATGTGAATTTTTTCTCATCAGTATGAATATAAATGTGAGTCTTTAAATGAGCACTCTGTCTAAAAGATTTTTGGCAAATATTACAAGTGAATTTTTTCTCACCGGTGTAAATAGAAATGTGCTTCTTCAAATTGGCATTTTGATTGAAAGACATTACAAAATTTACAGGTGAATTTTCTCTCACCGATATGTATAGAAAGATGCACCTTTAAATAATTATTATTCTTAAAATCCTTATTACAAATATTACATGTAAACTTTATCTCACTTGTGTGGTTTGTTGTATGACATTTTACGATACTCTTAGATTTAAATGTTTTTTTACAATATTTACATTTATATTTCTCATCAATTGGTTTACTACTATCCCTCATAAATCTATGCTTTTCACTGTTTTTGCTGGCAAAATCTTGTAATTTAGTGGCACTTTTATTTCTGAATGACACATCACAGATATTATCATGTTTGTGCTTTAACTCATTATTTTCTATATAGTTACATTTAAATTTGTAATAAGATAGAAGATTTGCTGGGGATAAACTATTTTCGGTAGTTTCTACACCTGAGTCACTAATTGTTTCTTCAGCAAGGTCCTGAAAGAAAATAATTTATGCATTACAGTAACTGTATGTGTTATTTCAGAATAGTTGATTTTGTTCTAAATCAGAACTTTAATAAAATAACTTTATTAAAGGTATACTTATTCAAAAGCTGCTCTGTCCTTGTTTTGAAATAAAAATCTATAAAACTTAAAATTAAAAGTGAATTGCAAATGAGGACATTCATGCAAGTAGAGTAATTTTTAAGATCATGGAGAAATTAAAAAAAAAAAAGAAATCTAATGATAAACTGAAATGTAGTTGCCTTATGCAAGGGATTTATTTATAATTGTGATAATAAAAAAAGAAAAACCAGATATCTTAATACCGTAGACATTCAAGATTCACTACTAACATGTATCTGGACAGCACAACAAGATATATTATCAAGAAATTAATGATCTTCAGTCAAATTCTGGTACAGTGGGCGCTCGATTTAACGGACCCCAATTTATCGGACTTTCAATTTAACGGACTAGCTTCCTTCATAAATAAATGACAAATGTTAAGAAATTTATTTGTCAGAAAAGATTACACAAAAACTCTAATTCATAAAATAACTTTTTTTTACATGTTGGCATCATTAGTCACAATTCATGCCTACGCCTACACGTATTTGAACGTCATTAATAATCGTGTTCGGATTGTGGTTATTGATAGTCGTGTTGTGTTGCGCTGCCTAGTAAGCCTTTAAAGTGAAAACCCCCTAGTTTTTTTTGTTTAGTCTACAGTTATTTCTTAGTTGTTAAGATGTCTACGAATAAGTCTAACAGTACCATTACAAAAGGAAACGTGTGAATTTGTCCGTTGGTCAGAAACTGGAGTTAATAAAAAAGCTTGAGTCCGGAACTAGTGTTTC
>JAAAKQ030135191.1:0-13383 GCA_010016005.3 Zanna intricata | reverse complement strand
CTCCTGAGAAGTGTGGTTAATTGAAACCCAACCACCAAAGAACACCGGTATCCACGATCTAGTATTCAAAAACGTATTAATCACCTAAAATTTGTTTACATCTATTAAATTGAACAAAGAGATTCCAAAGAATATTTTTAAAAACTTTTCATAGTTTCTTTAGGGCTCCTTCTTGAGAATTCAATTAACTATTAGAATACTGATTTTTAAGAGAAATAGGAACCATTACTGTAATGCAACTTTCAGACAAGAGAGGTGTTAGTTAATGGATTCAACTAGGCAGAGTCTGCCAACCCAATAAAAAAGTATCTCCTTGAATTACAAGGTGCCAATATGGTACCATGGATGAAACTTAGAGCTGAAGCTAATATGATACTTATCCAAAGAAAGAATAATGTACATGAAAAGTGAAAGGGTTGAACAAAAAAATTAACCGATGCAATGACTACCTCTAATGAAGTAATTAAAAATTAACCGTTTGCGTCCTGGAAAAGTTTTATTAATCTGTCCCTCAGTCCTTTTGAACTACGATGCAGGTTGAAAGCTGTAATTGATTATTATGTAGGCTGCCCTCAATGCTCTCTTGACCAGCATTGCAGCCACCAAGGTACAACTTTTATTTATTTATATGACATTTTTTGTGTTTCTATAAAAAGCAGTGACATCATGGATTCATTTAGAAACAACACATTGATAAGTCTGATACTATATGTAGTGATAAAATTTGTTCATATGATGGATATTACTTATAAACTGAGAAATAATGTTATTGCTTTGTCACAGCAATAAAACTGACGCTATTTAATTAATTAAATGTTTATTGAAATGTATTTTATTAAGAATTTCATCATAGTAAACAAAATTATCTTTTATCTGATAAATAAACTATATTTATACGTGCCTGCATTATAAATTAAGGTCTAACAGCTCAAAACAGTTCCTTTTACAATAAACACTCAAAAGTCATGTTTTCAAAAATATGTATTTTCTAGACATTTTATTAATTGTTTATTATATATTGTAATTGTTTGTTATAATTGTATTAAAATATTTTTATGTTCAGTACCATGATAGTCATTGTTATGAAAATGTTTCTTAATCACCCTGACATTAAAAATTATTTCTTGTAACACAAATACATCTAATTTTCATTACATGCCTTGTTTTAGGCAGCTTTTATTATTACTATTTTTTTATTTGCTAACATACAATGTAACTATGGAGTAATCTTTTTATGGAATTAAACTAGAAATATTAAATTAAAGCATGATCCTTAATTAAAGTTAATACGAGTATAGTTAATTACAATAAAATTACCATTACAGTTAATATAATAAATTACGATTAAAATAATTTGTACATTTGAATAGGCATTTAACATCAGTTGATGTTCAAGCAGAACTTCAAAAACTTGCAGATTTAATTGGAGTCCAAAATTGTTATTTTTCAACAAAAAGATTTAACCCTCTGCCAATCATCAAATAAAGTTAAGTTTTTCACATCCCCAAAAAGGATTCAGTGTTTGAAAAGTCCTGTAAATTCATCTGATTGAAAATTTGTGGACAATTGTGAAAAAAAAAAATCAGAAAACTGGACTGCACTACTAAAGAGAAGATGATTTGTGCTTTGATAAAGATGTGATTAATCAATCAAGAAATTTATTAACACGCAGGGTTATTAAACTGAGGTTATTTAATTTTTAAATGAAGGTTTGGATCCCTGCTTAATTCTCACATATTTTTGTTGTTACTCATTAGCTTAGGTTGGCATTCCTGCTAAATTCTCTCACATTTTTTTTTTTTGTTTACTCATTAGCTTAGGTTGGCATCCCTGCGAAATTCTCACTTTTTTGTTACTCTTATTTTTTTATTATTTTTTTTTTTTGTTTAATCTCCGGAACCACAATTAAGTATAACTTCAGAGGGATGAAATGAATGAATTGTAGCGTGTGTGAAAACTGTCATGCCTGACCCGGATTCGAACCCGGGACCTCTGGATGAAAGACCGAGACGCTACCACTCTTACTCTTTGTTACTCTTATTAAATTATTTATTTCTAATACTCTGTTGTTAATCAGTCTTATTTCATACTTCAAAGATTCAACATGTGTTTGTTACGAATGTATAATTTATACAATATACGAGTATATATATATATATATATATATATGAATTACAAGTTCAAAGATTATAATAAAAATAATTTATGTAAAATAAACTTATGATTATTTTTGAAAATACACTCTTGTTCACATTAATTTGCGTAAGACAGTATTTTAATAAGAAAGATGATAAAAATGATTAAATAAAAACTCGCAGATCATTGCTGGGAATCTGATCAAAGATCAATTGATCTATATAAATCGTGTTAACCGCTACACGAATTGGTATACTGATTCAAAAAATAAATTGAAAACATATAATTTCTAATCTTCAAAATATATATATAAAAATGAATGTTTGTTTGTTTGTCCGTCCCATATGCGTTTCTACAACATTTATCCCATTGCGATGAAATTTTGTTTAGTTGTACGCACGCCCACCGACAAGGTTTCTGGGTTAGTTTGGACCTGCTAGTGGCACTCTGGGGTCGAGATATTTCGAAAAATTGTATTGATGGTCCAATTTGGCTCATATTTAGAATATATATTAGTTACGTAGAAAGAAAGATTTTTGCAAAATCTATACCCGCCGGATAGCGACAGTATCGAGATATTTACGAAACAAACAAATATACAAACAGATTTTCTTTTTCTATATATATAAAAGGCAATGTACATAGGTGTGTCCATTATAGACTAATTGCTAATAGAATAATAGCATCGCTGGGTGCTAGGTCAACAATACATATTAAAATAACCATAAAATTTATAAAGTAAAAATATATATATATATATATATATATAAAAACAAAAAGAGGAAGAAATAAGATAAAAAATAATACACGGAACCTCCGGATGAAAGGCCAAGACGCAATCACTCGCGCCACGGAGGCCGGCATGTATTTAATGCTCTCTTTAGTTTAGCTTCCGGAACTACCGTAAGGTATTACGTCCGAGGATGAATGAGGGTGATGAGAATGAAGTGTAGCCTTGAAATTTTATAAGACTACACTTCATTCACATTCATCTTCTGAAGTAATACCTTACGGTAGTTCCGGAGACTACCGAAAAAAGAAAAAAAAGAAGAATTTTAATGACAGGCAGAAAATAAATACGAAGAATTCATATCATATGCACATCCACATGCTTCAAATGAATAATACAAAAAATAAATACTGTATTTTATTAAAAAAACAAAATAATTTACCAAAAACAAAATAATTAAATCTATATTAATTAATTAATTAATGAAAACTACCTAAATAACCAACGGGTGACAGACCCGTTAGTTTTTTAATAATACAATCAAGCTGTATTTTCTACATTATCAATTCATCTTCAAGTAATCGTTCAAGTACTGATAGACATTGATATTGAAGTGTAATGAGACACCATCATACACGAAATACTTTTCCTAATTATCAGAGAAACTTACCCAAATAATTCAATAGAAATTTTTCGAAAATTCTAACAATTCTCGCCGATCAATTGTGATGGTGATAATCACTGATCGACGATCAGTGAATCGCCTTTGACTCAAACCCAATGGTTTACTGAAAATGATTTCTGAAACCCTAACTTCATAATAACATGAGGATTGCCTTGTATCCAACGATAATTACTGAAAAAAATTGATGAATCTATTTCGATTAAATTCAGTTTCTTCAATGATAATTATTGCTCCGAAAAAGTGATGATTATTTGTTACTTTTTATAAATGTCAGTCTTGGCAGATGGTCGTTATCATTAGTCGCTTGCGCTTTTGTAAGTGTTACAGTTAAAGTTGTTAGTTTCATAGAATTTAACCGATAGTCATAAGATCAACTTTTCAACAAATTAGAAGAACTGGTATCAAAACAGTTAATGATTGCTCAATCCGATTTAGAAATATAAATTTTTCTAAAACACAAAATGACGAAGGAGAAGGCCATTATTTCATAGTATGTATTTTGTGCATTTTGATACATAGAATCCGAAAATGATAAAATAGGTTTTCCTTTTTACTTCATTGTACGAAGTACAAAGAAGTATTATAATCGCGAAAAATCTTGGTTTACAGATTTCCACGGAAATATCCATTTTGATCATCCCAGAATCCATTTTGACTAGATTCGGTGTGACTTGTGATACATACGTACGTACGTATTTCGCATAACTCAAAAAAAGATTACCATAGAATGTATAAATTTTGGTTTTAGGACTGTTGTAACATGTAGTTTTACACCTCCCATTTTTATTTCAATCGATTTAACTAAAAGTGTCCAAATAACCCAAAATCCAAAAGAGTTTGGATTTTGGACTGTTTCTTAATTGTAGTAATAAACCCTCATTGAGAGATTTTCAACGATATATCATAAGTGGTACTTATTTTCATTGATTTCATAATTATAGCCAAATTAAATTTTAATTAAATTAATGAAATATTAGGATCTTGTAAGAGGAAGGGGACGCTTCGAATTAGACTTCATCTCCTTTTTTCTTTTTTTAACTTTTTTTTTTAAATTTAAATGTATTGATTAAATAATCATTATTAACCTCTGATTGTAAAAACTTTTACGGTAAATAATAATTTAATAATAACGATAAAAAAAAACATGAAAAAATTATCAGAAGTGAAACCAAATTTTATGTACTTTTCATTAAAAAAAAAAAATGTGTAAATGTAATTTATTAGGCGTACAAGGAAGTCATGTGATGTCCACAACACATTTTTTGTTACTGTATTTATATGAAGCCTGGTAAATATTCGTTCTTTCTTATATTTATTATCTAAAAGGATTTTTAAGTATATATAGTAAAAAAATTTAATATAGTTTTATTTCAGTTCAAGAATATTTTTTGAGTGATACTGATAACAAATGTTAGTTCAGTGATATGAGAAATTGTATACTAAAAATACTTTGTTAATTTCAAACAGCTGATAGTGACATGCTAAGTTAGATGAATTGTTGTTTGGCCTTTAATAGACACCTGCTTATTCCCTTGTGATTTAAATTAGATTTCAAACAGTTCAACTCACAATTCTGCCATAAAGTTCAGTAATTAACAACTTTTATAATTACTTTCATATTTGTAATGCGCTCAATAATAAGCTTTGGAAAACCGTGATAAATGATTAAAGAAATTATATAATCACTCATTTATGTAATTAATGATATATGATTAACTTACTCTTTTATTAGGTCTATTATTATTTTTTATTATTTTTTTTTTTGTAAATAGCTTAGGTGGTAATATACTTGCCTATTTAACTAGAGATATTGGATTAGATTTTGAGCAGAAATATCTAAGATTAAAAATGCGTTGAATATGTTTGTTTTAATTTAATCCGGGAATCTACATAAATACACAAAAACAATTTGAGGTTACAGTAATCTTTTGGTTTATTTTGATTCATATTTTAATTCTTTATTGCAATAGCGAATTTTTTTTTTTTATTACGGCATATTAATTTCTCATCAAATAAAATAGACGTAGATCCATTCGGTTATGTTTTGGAATACAAAAGAAAGCACTATGAATAAAAACAAAAAACCCTTTTCAGCTAAAAAAACTGTAATAATTTTCTAACTCTTAAAATAGAGAAAAATAACAGTTCAAGAAACTAAATTTAAGTAGTACGCAACTTTGTTATTAATGTTTGCGAACCAATCAAAATACCTGATTTCATGATGCCCTTCCCAAAGGTATAATATAACGTCTGTCCTCTGTATCAACCGATTGAAGTATGGTGTTGGACCCGGCAGTGGCTCTTATCGTTTAAGACCGATAGGAACTTTGTATTGTGACATCCGGTATCTCATATCTAAACTTATCTTGTTAAAAGTTGATTTTGTGTAAAATTGACAGCTTGACCTGCATTTCTATTCCTGCATTGGGTGATCTCAGATCAAATCAGATTTCTGTGGATTGTTTTTAGTGGAACTGCTATGACTTGCATTGAGGATCTACCAAAACTGGGTGATTTTACCGTAATAAGATCGGCCGTTCCCAAAACCAATGATGATTCCCCCGAAAAAAATAGGTTTACTTGTTTTACAAATGTATTGCTATCGTTACGCAACAAAAAAAAACTGCTGGAGTGCAGCTCAAATTGTCTGCATTATTTTATAAATAACATTTTTACATTATGCTATTATTTTAACAAAAGACGTGTCATTTATGGTTTTATTACAACTAAAAAACAGAATATTTATCCTCTTTCTGTTTTGTGGAATGTTCTTAAATCCAGAAAATATGTTATAAAATTATTAAAACAATTGACAGTTACTTTAGTGCTAGGTGATATTTTTTCAGACCTAGTCCAATAAATAAAGGGATCATAAGGAACGTATTTGTTACTTATATGATTATAATTATTACCTACCTGAAATGAATATATAAAGGTAATTATGTACCTTCAGTAGTTATAAATTTATTATCCATATTAAATGAATATGTAGAGTACATTTTTAGAACGTAAAATAGTTAGGTCAATTCGATTATACAGCTTACTAAAGAAATATTTATAAACTCATTGATGTACAACGTATCCGGACTAAAAATATCCAAAAATAACATCCTATATTAATAGAACTTACCGAAATAGCAGCTAAAGCAATTTAGATTAGATTTGATACTATTGGAATGCAGTTAGTTATGGATAAAATCAGGGCTTAGATGATGCCCAATGATTTAGAAAAATATCAACAGGCGATAGTTTCACTTGTTTTCCAAGTGTATTTGGTAATAATGTTTTAAATCGTACAAATCTCGAACGTTTCTTTGTTACTCACAACTTTTAATAAATCTTCCCCAAAAAAATTCCAAAGTTCTCCAACATGTCGAGGTACGTGTGTTCTGTCACAGCGGACTACATAAAAAAAAAACCGGATCGTTGATGCATTTTTGTGCAATCCTAACCAGACCATGACTTACAGTGTGTCTCTTTCACTTTTGATTATTGTATATGGGGGTTTTCAGTTCGACAATTGTATCTGTTAACTTTTCCGCCTGTATGAAAGGTTCCCTCATCACTAAATAAAAGATATCGAGATAATTAGGATTGTTTTTGACCTGTGTATTACCTCTGTAGCACACATATATCTTTGGCGACGATCATTTGATTTAATGAGATTAAGGAATTATAACTTCTAAACTCGCAAATGGAGCCGTTTAAGAACAATATCGTAAACAGTGGAACGAGGAATTTGCAGTTAACTAGCCTGCATAATCGATTTTGCAGGATTAGAAGTGAATGTATCGCATACACGATCCACAGTCACGTTACTTACTGAAACTTTTGAATAATTTCCATTTTGTGAAATTAAGCTTCCAGTCTCTCTTGAAGTCGTATCCCACTGACAAGTAGACTTGAATGTTGGAGGATCATTCAGTTCTTACACGCTGGTGGACACGTGTAACTGACTGAAACTCTATTAACCAAAGCACGCACTGAACCTTCTGTTGTGAGGTCCACATCTCTACTGACTACAATTGCATTGTGAATCGACTTGTCTGCGCATGCAAATTCCGATGACCTTGAAAGTATACAGAAAAAGTTTTGGACATATTTCCTATCGAAATATTAGCCTTACGGTTAAGATATTACGACTGATTTTCTAAAAATAGGACATTACTATGGATACCTTCAGCTCAGACATTCATATATCCAGAATACAAGCTGTTACACAAATAAAACTACCAAAAAATCTTTATTTTATTTTGAAAATTTTTGCTCGGGATTAGAGTTTAAAAATTTTGGTTTTTTAGGGAATTATCTGAGAAGAACAAAGGTGAAGTTATTAGATGGTAAAGCGATTGAACAAGTCAAACATTTTAAATATCTTTGAAGCAATGTGTTTTACGATTTGATAATGATGTATCAGTCAAATTGGCTTAGAATAAATTGATGAATTGTTTCCTAGGAATATGTGAAAATATATATTTAAAAACAGAATTCAGAAAGACACAAGGCTTGAAGTCTACAGTACCCTTGTTATACCCTGGCTATAATGTGTTTGTGTGTCATGAGTCCACAAAAAATAATAAAAAAAAAAAGATTAAAAAAATAATATTTAGGCCACTGAAGTGAATTTTTATAAAGCGTGTATGGAGGTACAATAAGAGATAAAGTGAGGAACGAGAAGATCACAATGAATCAGCATTTTGGCCTTTACTTAAGAAAATAAAAAAATATAGACAAAGCTGTATTATTTCTTAAGACAGGATGCTACATCAACAATTACCGTTGAGTGTCAATACACTCAACGGTGATAGTTTAATAATTATCACCTCCTGAGATGTTGGAAAACCACGAAAGATATGGATACCAGAACAGATTTTATGAAGCCTAATCCTTGTTATTAAAATAGAAGAATTATATTTTTAATGTAATGATTGATTCAAATGGTGTATATTAAAATTTAAAATAATTCATCATTTATTAAACAAAAAAAACTTAATTCAAAGTCTCATTTCATTCATAAATGTCACTCGAACACAACTTCTAACTGAATCGGGTTTTTCAATTTTTCACAAAAATGTGATAGGAGGTATTTTTAAACATAATATTGTTTAAAATTCTTCCATATATGAATACTTTCCTGGTTTAATCATATCAAAATTGAGAAAAACACTGTTACAAATGTACATAAAAAATTCAGAATAAAACTGATGTATGTCGTTGTTAACTACGTAAAATAGAGGGTAAAAGTACAACAAACACAAAACACTTAGAAAATATGTCTGGCAGTTAGCGAACATTAGCAGTGAACATATCCTATAACATCAGGAGTGAAAATGATCCTGAAGCATAAAACCTCAATAAGCTGGTTAGAAAAAGCTCTTGAATTTCCCGTATAGTATTTTCCAGTCTAATAGACTATGTTGGCTTATCATCTTGAACTTTAAATATACACCTATCCTTTGGTAATAAATTTGGAGTAATTTATACAGAAAGGACGCTAAAGTATACAAACCTAAGCAACCTAAGAACTCAGTCAACCTAAGAACGCCAATCATCCTGCGTTGACAATTACCTTGCGACATATTAACTGGCGAAATATAGTTTTATGGAAACCTCTACTTCCACCTAGACTTCCTAAACCTAGATTCCGTGGCAGAGGGTCAACATAAAAACTCTCGTCAGAGGATCTCTTTTTTTTATAAGCGAAGAGGAAGAAAAGTGTAGTTTAGTGATAAAGAAAAGTGCGGGGTTATGGAAAATATGAAGGAAACTATTAACCTTCGATCGGAGAATAGCGGATAAATGTCAAAATATTTAGTTATCAAGCGGAAAGACGGTAATTTCTCGAAAATTAACTCTTTCGTGATAGCTCGTGGCACGGAAGCTGCTGGGAGGACCGGTTAAAGAGACAAGAAAAATTGCTGTGGGACTGTTTGTAGAAACAGTCAACGAGTTCAATCGTTACGGCTACTCAAAGCCAAGAAGATCAGAATCTTGGACATTGAGGTTGCTACTCATAGTATCTTAAATACTTCAAAGATAGTGTGCAGGGATTTGTTAAACTGCAAGAAAGAGAAATTGTAGGTGAACTTCAGGGCAAGGAATTATTGCGTGTCGTCGCTTAAACACACGATGCAATGAAGAAATTTTACCCTCTGCGTCATATGTTTTAAATTTAATCGTGAATTTCAGTAAACCAAAGCGTCCAGAGATGATAAAAGCTAGAAAAAAAATTAGATATACGTCCTTTTATTCCAACTCCTTTGCCTTGCTTTGGATGTCAGAGATTCAGACACACAGCGGCACGTTGTACGAGGAAGCAAATCTCTCTCTCTCTCTCTCTCTCTCCCTCTCTCTGTTTGTGTGTGAGTTGAATCATTACACATCCTCAGAGGATGTACTCACAGAATCGGCACCAGCTTTAGCTAAGGGGGTCGAACATATCATTAATGAAAAATTGAAGAGTCAACCATCCAGGAAAATTAGTCGTCCTAAACAGAAAACAATTAAAGGAGAAGCTACCAAAGAAAACTTTTTTGTGCAACCTGACAATGAGTCTTCAAACAGTGGGAAAAGAAAGAAAATCAGACTGCAACAAAAGACACCCGAATCAAAAGCAGTACATGCAAAAAGTGTAATTGAGAGAATGCCCAATAAGGCACCTGTGGAACCAGAAATTGAGCCTTTAAACAAAAGAAGACTTTGAAGCCCAACAATGAAGCCTCTGAAGGCACGGATGGCTTTAAATGAAAGGGCGAGTTATATAGCCGCCCCACATGCATTAGCGAGGAGTACATCGAATGTTGACTCAGATGTACTGCTGACCGCACCATCAGAGCCGGTATAATCTGATACCGGCAGCAGGACAACTTCCGTGACTTACTTCGGAGGATCAGAGGACTCCATCTCAGAGTCTCTGACATCCTGGAGACCAACATAGAGGCTTTCAGGAAGATGGGAAAAGAAAAAAAGAAAGGATGGCCTAAGGGCAAACCTAGTCGGTAGAAAATAAGAATATGAAGAGTTTTATGAGATTATGACGAATTTAATGAAAAGATTAGTTTTTAATAATTGTTTGATTTTGATAAAAGCTAGACACAAAATGGTTTTAAGCTGGACACAATTTTGAAGTTGTTTATGATAGAATTGACATAAATATGCTGTGTTTTTAAGTGGCAAAGGTCCTTTACGCTATTGTCATCTTGCGTTTTCTTTGGGATTTTTAATAACCTTTTGACCAGTCTATTTCTGGGTGATCTGTCACCCAGAAATACTCTTGTATTAAATAGCTACTCTTGTTGTTATGACAACAAGAGTAGCTTTTGAATTATGTCGCTAGTGATTTTATCAGGAAGGGAAAGAAAAGATAGAAATTTAAAAAAATATATAAAAAGAAATAGATGCTAATTTTAAAGAAATTATTAAAAAATAAATTACAGTTCAAAGATAATAATGAAATTTATTTGATTATAAATTTATGTATACGTTGAACTGGATGCAGACAATTCAGGGGTTTAAAAATTTCTTTAATTATTATTACTTCAGAATTCATCGTCAATGTAATGTTATTTTTGTATAAGAAAAATTTTTAATTATCTTTTAAATAAATCGTCTAGAAGATTAGTTAAACGGTTCAGTAATTTATTCAAAATGGCAATGGAGCATAAAAGCTCATAATTCGAAATATTGTGTTTGAACTATACGAAATGTTCATAAAGGACCATTCGGATTTCGTATAAATAAAAGATTAATAGTAAGAAAAAATTTATCATTTAATATTGTAAATAAAATTGTTGACAGATATCTCTGAATTAAATTAAAATAAACATTTTTGTTGATATTTTGTAATGTTATGTTTTATCAGTAAATCAGTAACAGAGTTTTAGTAGTGAGGTTTAATAATTCCCCCACTCAGTAGTTCACCCGCAGCCGGAGAAGCCGGTCTGCAGTAGACCTGTTGATGGAATAGTTAATACTAGCCACCACCAGCTCTTTCGATCAGTCTACTGATTACTTTTGTTATCAAGTGCGCAGTGTCTTCGTAAACAATTTTTTAAGTTTATATTTCAATTGGTCAAATAGTTGAACTATCTTTTTTATTTTTCTACCATGACATAAATTACGTGTTTCCTCATAGGATTAACTACGTTATAAAAAGGTAAAATGATATTTGCAATCATCCTTCATATATTTATATTTTATCTATATTTATGGCGTGGTACATTTTAGATGTAAACCTGTGTTGAAGCATGTTTTTGTTTCCTTTTAAAAATTTCTAATGACATACAAAGCGGTTAAATTATTTTTTTTTTAATAATTTTTATAAAATTTGGTAAAAAATTCTATGTTCTATAAACAAAGTAAGTATTTTCATTAATTGTTTAATAAATTCAAGATAGTTTTTATAGTTATTTATAACTATTTAATAATTTTAATAGATTATAATTTATAATGATTAAAACATAATTTTGTAGTTTAGCTCTGTTTTTTTTTTTTATTTTCATCACAGAATAATTTATAAAAAAAAAAAAATTATAAAGGATTAGTTTATTTTAAACACACCGAAAAAAATTTTATATTTTTATATTTTGGAAAATTGGAGTAAGTCACAAAAATTTAGATATATGTAAAAATAGAGATTTTAGAAAATAGAGATGTAAAAAAATTTATAGTTCCTCGTTCCTTTCTCTAACTCAGATAAATTAATTTTAATATCAGAGAGTTTATTATTTTAGTGAAAATATTTTGATTGTGCTTATCTTTGATGTAATTTGATAATTTTATATATATATATAAGTTTTTCGTTAAAAATAATTTATTTGAGACTTCCTATATTAATATTTTCTGTTTTCCCAAATTTATTATAAAAATTTTAAGAATTCCGATGGTACATTAAATAACACCGTATTTTCACCAACATTTTATAACTTAGAATAACTGTTACGTGGGAAAATGTTTTTCAGGTTGTTTTGTTAGCGGCCTCGGTGGCTGAGTGGTAGCGTCTCGCCCTTTCATCCGTAGGTCTCGAGTTCGAATCCCGGTCAGGCATGGCATTTTTCACACACGTTACAATTCATTCATCTCATCCCTCTGAAGATATACTTAACTAAAAAATAAGAAAAAAGAAAAAAAAGATTGTTTTGTTAGTTTTTTAACCGTGAAATCGGTATATTAAAACTCTTTTTAAAGATTTTAAATAGTGATAATCTTTTTCTGGATAAAAAAAATTTAGAAAATAAGTACTTGATTAATTTGTATCTTATTTGTTATTCTACGACCGACCAATTCTGCTGTGATTTAAATTTTTACTTATTGAAGCTGATATGTTATGTAATACCAAGATGTATTAACGTAATACTTATTTTTAAAAAATCAATAAAAATTAATTCTTGTAAAATTTATTTTAAAAAATATGAATATATGAAAATTATTAAAAAAATTAACAAATAATTTTAATTCATTACTTCTAATAAAACCAATTTAGTTAGAAAATACATCAATTACTCCGGTTGCTAAAAAATTGTAATTTCCTGCATAAAATTGTATTATTATAATTATCAAAATATTCTAATATTCAGTACAATTAAAATATAGACAATATAAGATATGAAACCTAGTCGATCGGTCAAAAAATTCGCGACCAAGAAGTGACTGTCGTAAAACCAAAAGACCCAGTTATTTTTTTTAATTAAAACCGCAAATATGATTTAAAAATTGGTTCTTTTTCGTTATTTCCCTCCCTCCCCCACTGAAATCAGTTTTTCTCTCCACAAACTGGTATAAATATACTCGAAAAGTAATTATGTACTAAAATTAAGCAGAAAAATCACTTTTT
>JAAAKQ030135169.1:0-13383 GCA_010016005.3 Zanna intricata | reverse complement strand
ACACTTCTCAGGAGTGGTCGATCTGAGATTGTACAAGACTACACTTTAATTCACATTCATACACATCATCCTCTGAATTAAATACCTTACGGTAGTTCCAGAGGCTAAACAGACAAAGAAAGAGTACTGCCTTCAGCTGTTATACAAACCCAATCCTAGACAGCACTTGTCTTAGTGTGCCATCCTCAAACAAAGGTTGGCAACCATCATGACTATTTGTACTTTATTTACAGCTGCTCTAAATAAGGTAATTTAATGTAAAATTTAACCATTCTGTGAGATAACGCAGCTATGATATTCGTTATCCTCCTACACCTCACTTTCTGTCAATGTTTCCTTGAACAATAACTCACAGAAGCCTATACCATTTCTCTCAGCATACAACTAAAGTATTCTAGTTTGTGTGTTTCTACAGTTGTTATTAAGTATTTTTATGTTAACATTTTATCCAAGACCTCTTCATTTGGTTCTTCTCTGTTCGGGATATTTGTAACACTCTTTTGAATAATTGCATCTCAAAGGCTTTAAATCTTTCAATTATGATTTTATTAAAGGTAGATGCTTTTATTTCATAGATGAGAATCATATATATGTAGCATTGTGCCATTCCCATCCATTCATTCATTGTTTGATGCTTTCAGCAGAAGTTTTTTTTTTATGAAATGTTTGTAAAGAGAATGTATTATGAGATGTTCTATCCTTGTCTTTATTTCTTTGGATTGCACTTAAGAAGCATATACTAAATCTAGAATTATGAATTAAGTGGCTAACCCCTTTCCCTATCATAACTTTACTCTGTATCATATACTGATAAGTGAGTTAGCCAGAATGTACTTGTGTAAAATAGAAATAATTCAACTGTACACTAATTACCAGCTGATTGCTTATTACATAAGAAAATTGTACAAAGAAAAAAATGAATAACGAACTTGTTAATATATATATATATATGTATAAATTAAAAATATATATATATATATATATATATATTTTTTTTTTAATTTAGGAGACTGGAATCCCAATGTCACAGTCACAAAAAATTGATGGAGACCTTATTGAATGGATTCGTATGGGAACTACTGTAGCCACGAATGCACTCCTTGAACGTAAAGGAGAAAGTATGGCTTTAGCTATTACAAAAGGATTCAAGGATCTTTTATACATCGGAAATCAGGCTCGACCAAAAATATTTGATTTAGTAAGTAAATATTGTTGAATATATGTTTATTTAATTCATATTCTTATAGTAATAACATTTTATAATAATTCTTAAATTTTAAATTTGTTTTGTAAACGTGAGTAGTGGACAGATATATTGTTTCTCATTTCAAATACACGTATAATTATTCACTGATTTGTTTTGTTTTGACTTAATAGATTTTATTGGTTTTTAAAAGATTTCTAGTAGTTCAGTTCAGTAGTTAGTTTCCTCCAGTTGCAAATCAATCATTCTTAGGCATTGCTGTTAATTTAATTCTAAAAACCAGAATATATTGTTAACATGGTAATTTGACTATTTGATGGGTTATTTGTTTTAAAATTTTGAACTTAGATTAATGTAATAGCTCTCTATTATGAAATAATAGCAAGTAAATTAAACAAATTATAAAAAAATATGGCCAAGATGCTAACACTAGTGCCAGAGAAGCTGGCTTTTTACTTGATCTTAGATTATAGATTTATTTAATCTGTTTTGGCTTTAGAGATATCTAAAAATCATCAAAACTCGGAAACATTTTAAAGAATTATAGTGATTTAAACTAAATTCTTGTAGCATGTAATAAACTTGGAATAAAGAGCTGTCAAACAAAAATACATATTAAGTTACATATTTATGATTGTTCAACCTATGACAAATTACTTTATGATAAACTTATAATCATTTCCTTAATTTACCTAAAATAACTGATTGATGGATCACACAAAGAATATTTATGGCTGCCCATTTGTTTGCTTTTTCCAAAGTTTTGTGTTTTGTGTTTTTACTACAATAAAATATTTTAGTTATAAATAATTTAATTTACTCTTTTATATTCAAATGACTATCTTTTTGTTTGTAACAAATTGTCGTGTTAAAAAATTGACAATTTGATAAATTGTTATGTCTTGTAACAACACATCATCATGTGAAATAATATCATGGGACAAAAACAATGCTTTTAAATGTTAGCATTTGTTTCTAGTAATACCAAGGAATTTAAAACACCAATAACCTTAGAAATATTGTACGCTACATCTATAAAAAATTTTAAAAGTAGCAACTTATAAATTCGACAAAAATCAGGTATATCTTCTGCCATAATATTTTAATTGCAGCAGCCTTCTTGAGAAACTCACATTATTAACATTTGAAAATAGGAAAAAAAATAATAATAATTTGCTTGTTACATAATAATATAGAATAGAGAAATAATAGGATATAATATTATTGTATAAAATTATTAATTTTATATATGAATCATATTACTACATATTATTCCATTTTCATGCCTTGATCATTACTAGAAGATCTTATTAATTTTCTTTATATTTTATTTTTAAAAAATAATTACAGCTATAAAACATTTTTGCCTGAATTAAAAGATGACGAAACTGTTTGATATTAAATAATTGTAGTGGAAATTTAAATAAGCTTAAAATTACTGTAATCCAAACTGTCAATAAACATCAGTAGTAGTAGATAACTATTGTAATGTTTTGGGAATAAAATGTTATCGTTAGTTATATTTTGTAATGGTTCAACTGATGTTGTAAGCCAAGTCTTATTAAAATCTTGTGGTCATTATAAAGTAAAAAATTTAATTTTGTATTAAGATTATTATTTCAAATCCATAGAGGGTGATTAATTTAGATGAAAAACACACAATTTTGAAACTGATATGAAAATACACAAAATAATCTGATATGAAAATGTTGAAAAAAAAAATACATATTTTCCCACACTCTAGACAGCTTTAGTTCATATTTGGTAGTAGTTACTTAAGCTTATTTTTTGCATTCCTTGTCTCATCTTTCTAACAAGATTTTGGTTTTTGTTAGTTTTTATAGATTTAATGATTATTTATTTATGGTTTTTATTAATATATGTGTTTTCCTTACTTTAGATCTTTTACCTAAAAAAAAAAGATAATGAAACCAATTAAAAAAAGTACTAAAAAAACAAATGTTATAGATGAGTACTAGTTTAAAATATTGATAATTTTGTTATAAGGTACTATATTCTTCTTTATGGTTTGACTAATTGATGTTGGTACCAAATTAATTTTTTGTTATTATTTAGGAGGTAAAGTCAGTTACTTGAGATTTAAAGAATAGTGTAATCTTTTTTTTTACCTCTTTTTTCATGTTTTGTCTAAGTTAGTTTCATTTATTTTTTAAGATATATTTTGTAAAAAAGTATGCTACTGTATATACTAGTCATAACATATTTTTGAAGTAACTCAGATTGACAATAGCTTAAAATAAAAATATTTTATTTTAGTATGACAAAAAAATGAATTTTACTCTGCTAGTGTAAATTGCCAAGGCCAAGTTCATAATATCAAAAGTAGGTATCACAAAATGTATTCTTATCAGGTAATTCATTATAAGGTAGATAAAGTAACATATACTATAATCTACTGTAATAATTAACATGTTGTGTAATAATTTTTAATTATGTGTAATTTATATAGTGTAATTCATAAGTTAGTATGAAATAGCAAAATTCATAATTAAATTCGCTTTTTTCTATTAAAATTAAGTGGTTTGAAATAATTTGCCTTTAGTTACAGTAGTAGATCCATGTATATCAAAATTATATTGTTTATATATCTTCTTCATGAATCATATTCATTATTAAATGTTGGCTACCATCTGTGAAATTACAACTTTGTCAAAGATGACCGGTATAAAAAGTAGATTTGAAAAATCACTTCCTTAAATTCTTCTTTGGTCTTTGGTTTCATATGATCTTTCCTTGAAGAATGAAACATGAAAGCTAATAATTTTCTGGATGTCTCACTATTTGTTTAGACATCTCCAGTTTTTTTTCTCAGTTAACTCAACTACACTTTTTTTGTACATTGCATTGCAAACCTTATTTCTCCAACAAATTTTAAGTAATCATCAATGGATCACATCTCAGAGGCCTCAGTTTTATTCAGCATTGATAAAGCATTATGTTATGTACTTGTCTTGCTAACTTCTAACTTCTGTGGGACTCTCTCACTTCACTTGTTACTTGTTATTCTCTCACTTTATATCATAAAGAAAAAACTATTTACTTCATCTTATTTCACATTTTTATTGGATCAGTTCAATACTAGCATGCCTGTTGCCTGTTTCCTGTTTAATAAAATACTGCTTATGTTGTTATAAGCATGGACAATTAACAACATACTTATGCTTATTTTCCATGGTTATAACAACATATGTTCTTTATTTTAGTTATAGTTTTTATACTTTTTAGGAATTGGTGACTCCTGATGTACTTTATAAAGAGATTATAGAAGTTGACTGTCGTGTAGTGCCCTCTTTGGATGGAAAATGTAAAATGAAACATAATTGGCCAAGAGTCACTGGGAAAACTGGTGAAGATCTCTTTATTACAAAAACATTAGATAAGGAAACGCTTCAAACAGATTTTATTAAATTAAAAGAAAAAGGGATTAAAAGTATAGCTGTTGTATTAATGCATTCCTATACGTATGTATGATTGTTTTATTATTCTAAAAACTATTTGTAATTTGCTGTGTTGTATATTTTTTATTTATCTTCAAATATGGTATTTGCATACCACATTTGAAGAAAAATTAATGCAGATTTGGTTTTAACAAATCTCCAGTAATCTCTCAAGTTTTTGACATCTTTACCCTTACAAATTTCCGTAAATAAAGTCAAATAAAGTGTGTATGGTAAAATACATAACAGCATTTTTGTAATGATCTGGATTTCTATATTATTAATATAGATAATCCTCATTGGATGACTGATCAGTAATTCCATAGAAACCTAAATTCTACATCATTGAGAATAGTTCCAGACCCCATGAAAAAAAATATTTAACTCTTACTAGTTATCTGTTGAAATTAAAGTAACCAAGTTAGAAAAGAAATTGCAAATATTTATTTAAGATTTTGAAATTTATGAAGTATTTATTTAATTTAGGAAGATGGGGTAAAAATGTTTTTACCTATTCTGCCAAATAGGAATGATTTAATTTTCTAGTAAACACAAACTTTAAATCATTTCCTATGAGACTTTAAAAGTACAAGTATCATTGGTAATAAAAAAAAAAGTAACAATCATATGAAATTGTATAACAAGACATGAGTGTGTGTTATCTATCACATTGTAATCTAGGTTAATTTTTGTATAGACCAATAAAGCATGTTGCAACATTGGATGTTTTTTGCTGATTGCTTCCTTATTTGTGTAAGGATTTGTTTAGTTATAAAGTATTATGATCAAGATCTATGCATTTCTAACAAAGTCTTTATAAAAAAATTGATTGTCTGACTAGTTTACTGGTATTTTGGAAATCTAGGGAATCTAGTTCATAGTCTGGTTGTGGTAGGCAGCTGTTCTTCATGTATTTATGCAAGTACAGCAATAATTTTTTGCAACTCTGATTTCCAGGTTAGGATGTTATTAATTATAACCCATAATGCTGGCCGGTAAGGTATACTGAGGAACCAGTAGTGTTATAATAATACTTTCAAAGAATTCAAATAATATTCTCCAAATTAAGGAATAGTCAGATTTTTTTTGCATAAAATGTTATTTTTAATGTATTTGTTTTCAATTCCTTGAGTATCTTCAATTCCAATGAGTATCATTATATGTAGGTGACAAAGTAAAATTCTGAAATTAGAAAAGAATATTTCATAACCTTGAAAATGAATGGAATATTATTAGTAAAATATAAAACTAACCAAGATAAATGAAAAAATACCTAAATAGACCAGTTATAATAAATAATTTTTTTTGTAGGTGTTATTACAGCAAACATTCAGGATTCTATTGGTCTGATCTACAAAATTGTATAAAATAAAAGAATAAAAGGAAATAAAATAAAAGTACTGTAACAACAGTGCATGATTAGTGACAGAAAGTAAATAATGATTGCAGTACTTTTTGATGCTTGCTTGATTTTCTTCATGGTAGATTTAGAATTTGCTTAGTCAGAAAGAACAAATTACAAACGACCAAATTTAATAAAGATAATTTTTTTTAATAACTTGCTCAAAATACTCTCAGTCACTCTTGCAATCATCTTCACTGATTAGTAACAATAATGCTCACAAAAGAACACACTGGATGGGATTTGTAAGGATATCATATTTTACCAAGACACTGTGAAGTACTGTTAATTATATTAGTATTAAAATCCACAAACAAAATATACCATGCATTAAACTTTATATTTGTAAATAAAAGATAACATATCTTTACATCTGAATACAAAAATATAAATAAATGTTAAAACAAGTAATAAGATGTGCTGGACAAAAGTAGTCCTACCAATAACTTGTCTACATAGTAAGAGTATATCTAAAGATGTTATAAAAATATCAGTCTAGTTAACAGCAATCGTTCTTCAAATATACTATTTTTTCTGACTAACTCTTTGTACAAAGTTTTAAGACACAAAATCCTAGATACTAGAGCTTATTATCATTACAGTTCAGCCATTGTAGCTGTTGTAAACCCTTTTATTATTTTCTTTAGCAAAAGATCTCATTTATTGCATACTTACCAATTATAGCAGTCCTCAACACAGCCCATCAGTTGTAAATACTGGTGGCTATTGTACCAAAAACTGCATTTTTATTTACCACATAAAAAAAAATTAGTAGGGAAATTTGATAAGTAAAAGTAAAGAAAGTAGCAAATTACTTTTAAATGTCATATGTTTATTTACTCTGGTACACACAATGTCCTCTATCTTAATCAGTGGACAAGTTGTTTTTTGAATGTTCTGTTGATTCAGTTATAAAAATATGAGAGAAATGTTCTTAAATTATAAAATTTAACTGATCTAAAATAATTTTTTTTGATTTTTAGAGCTACATAATTTTGTATTTTCATTGTTCATTGTCAGGTATGTAGAAGATGAAATATTAGTCGGTGAAGTGGCACGTTCTGTTGGTTTTGATCATGTTTCATTATCACATGAAGTTATGCCAATGACTAGAATTGTTGCTAGAGGCTTTACAGCTTGTGCTGATGCTTATTTAACTCCTCACATTAAAAAATATGTTCAGGTAATTTATTTATTGTTTGGATAGTGACATTTTTCACTGAATAATTTCACATTAGTTTGTTGATAAAAATAGACTAAAAGAATCTTGATGTACAGTGTGGCTGGGAAGTCCACCGTACTCTAAAGTTAAAAAATATGAAATAGGATATGTTTTTTGAATGTATGGTTTATTCATTGGGGTTGGTTGGCAACAATTTTTTTATAACATCACACACTCTGAGCAAAAGACAGTTGTGTTGAAACAGCTGATACTAGTAGTTACAGTGTCAAGGAGTGGTTAATGACAAGTATTTGTGCTCATGAATGGCAACATATGAATCAAACAATGAAGCTAATTAGTGATATGTTTCAGCAACGCTTTAATAAGCTGCTAAAAGCAACAATGATGTGTTGGGAAGAATATATGTTTGAATTAGGCAATGTTAATGATAGTGGACGAAAATTAACGCAGTTAGAAACATGTGCTGCTGTTGGAGTTTCCATTGAACAATCCCCAATGAAATCAACTTTTAAATGGTCAGCTGAACCTCATATACCATGAACGACAATGCAAGACGTATGAAAAATTACTTGAAAGTTAGGCCATTTCATCTGATGTTCATCAATGAACTGTCAGATGCAGACACGAAACATCAAGGCTTTATTAAAAAAATTCCCCACTTTAGTGCACTGTGGAAAGCTGCACTGTGCATTGTATTATTGCAGTTGGCATGCCAGAAATTGTTATTTTGGGCAAAATAAAACTGTTATTATGCGATGGAGTTGGAAAGAAATCTGCGATGGGCTGGAATGACAGCTCATCATTTGTTTGTTCTTTGTGCATTCATTGGCCCATTAAAAAAAACTTATTTAGAGATGATGGAGGCATGGTTAATAACACAGCTTCAAGAGAGCTGTAATAATACAGCTTTTTTTTTTGGATCTCATGGAAGTATAATTGAGTACCATGGAGTACCTGTACATTTTGCTCTATTAGTCTGCGTGTTTCTGACTGAAAAATTTCCAGAACATTGGGTTGGCTTTGGTACTTCAGTGTCAAACAGCTTCATTATCATAGCCACTATGAAGTCCTGGTCTCAACACACCAGACAATTCATTATGGGAAATTATCATGGCACGAATCTGCAAATCTCTACACCACAAATGAAGATTGCACGACGCTGTGAGGGACACCTTCCATAACGTAATACCAGAAATGTTTCATCACGTGTCACAGGGGTCATGGTGATGTATAGTATTGTGCATGCAACATGAGGGTAAATACACAGACCCATTGGATCATAAAAATTAATACCATGTATCAAGTGAGTAAATAAAATAATTCATTATTATATCACATTTTTCATTTATAATTCATTACAAATTTTTAGTTCTAACTTTAGGGGGTACAGTGACTTCCTGACCATTCTATACAATGTCTGCCGTAAAGCAATTTGTAATCATTCTAATTTAGATTTTATAAATAATGTTTTGAGGGATTCTATGCAGATAAAAGTTAGCATTTTAGCTGTTAGACGATATGAAATACAATAGCAATTTAGATATAAATATCTCTCTTATCATGGAATTCCATGAATTAGATATTATAAGTTTTAATAACAGACATTATGAAGGTTTCTCTTTTCTAAAAGGTCAAAATTTTTATTTTTTTTTTTACAAAAATGATGGAAATATTTTTTATGATGATTGATGTAATATGAATATTAAAGAAGATATTTTTAAATTATTAATTACCAAACAAGTTTGATCATTTTCATGAATGTTGGCCAAACTCTTACACAGAACATAAAATTATTTCCTTATAAGGTTTGAAAAATATTCTTATGTGATGTTCGTCTATGAACAGGTAAAAACATTATTGGATGAATTAATTTTTGACAAAAACATCAGCAGTGGATGGAACATATTTTCAAATATATTAATTTCTGAAATAGGTTAATTAAATATAAGCAGTTAATGGTTAAAGTTAAAATAAAACAACATGAAAATTTTGATCTGTTTACAGTGTAATTACTTAATCATTTATTTATTTTTCAGGGTTTTGCATCTGGTTTTAAAGATAATCTTAAAGGTGTAAATGTACTTTTTATGCAAAGTGATGGGGGCCTTACACCAATGGATGTGTATGTATTTTTACTTCATGTTTTACATAACATTAAATTTCTGTAAAAGTTTTAATTAAAATAAACTGTTTTCTTGAAATTTAAGTAATCTTTCTTAATAAAAATTAGTATTCATATAAAATTAAAAAAAAGTAATACAAAGTATAACAGTTTTTTTTTTTTTTTTTTTTTTTTTTTTTTAATATAATTTTGTTCATCCAGAACTTTTAATATGTTTCTACCTTGATCCTTTATATTAATATAGTTAACTTTATCCTTATTAAACTAAATTATCACCTTTCTAGAACATTACACTACTTATAAATGATGATGAAGAGCGTGATAATTTTTGCGAATTAAGGAGTACTATAGGCTTATTTCTGTTCATCAAAAGGAGATGACATCTCTCATGTTCGCTAAAATTATATTCAGAATAAAGGATCAAAATATTCCATAATTTATGTACATTTATTTATTTCTTTTGGTAGTTTCTTATTTGCATAAATTAAAATTAAAAAAAAATAATAATAATTTGCTTTCTAAATATATAGAAATTACATTTTGGAGCACTGGTAAAGATCGATTTTTCAAGCTAATATGCAGATTTATCATAATTCAAGTACACAAATAGGTTTACAACTGATTTGAAAAAATCTGGATGTGTGTGTTCCTTCGTCAGTAGTGTGAGTTATATGTGAACCATGGAACCACTCAGAAAAAACTTTTAGTAGTATATTTTGTTATATTTAGGAAATGAGTCATTTAACTTAAGAAAAAATGATAATCACATTTTGTCATACTGATCAAGAAATTCTAATAAAAATATTTGTTGCTATTCACTTGAATCTTTATATCATGTTATATTTTATTTAAAGTTCCCTAATTATAATGCTGTAAACTAATTTGCATGAGACACTTGTTACTCAAAAAATGGCCCAATCATTCTTTAGAATAACAAGCCATGTCAGATTTTTTAAAGAAGTGAGTAGTGAATGATTTCATATTATCTTCTTTAGTAAATGTATACATTACTGAATATCAATATGTAAGTCCCATAGATATACTAGCGATATTCAATCATATATAAATGATAAGTCTTCTGTTTGCTGGCTTTATAGCAATCATCTTTACTTTAAAAAAAGAGGCAACTTGACTAGTGTTGCTAGTTGAAAATAAAACACCTTAGATGTTTAAATGTATTGTACTTTATACGTGCAATATAAGAAGAAACATATAAGTTATTTTATTTTTATTCTTTTTTTTTTTTAGATTTAATGGTTCCAGAGCAGTTTTATCTGGTCCGGCTGGAGGCGTAGTTGGATATGCTGCAACAACTCCAGGAGATCAACCAGTTATTGGTTTTGATATGGGTGGTACATCTACAGATGTCAGCCGATTTGCTGGTTCTTATGAACATGTATTTGAATCAACTACTGCTGGTGTCACCATTCAAGCTCCTCAAGTAATTATTAAATTATTGAAACTTGCATAAAATATAAAATTGTTAATCCTATAGGTAGGATTAGAAGTAGTAAAGAGTGGCTAAATCAGTTTTAGCATTTGACTACCATTTTAAATCTTATGACACTCGAATGGTAGTAAAAATAGTAGAAATTTTCAAAAGATTTAAAATAAATAGAATTTTTAAAAATAAGTTCTAAATGTTAAGTTGCAAATATCTGTTCTTAGACAATAAAAGCAAATATACATTTATTAACTAATTTATAGTTTATGTGGTATATGTAAGATAATTTACACACTACTGACATAGTACTTTTGGTGCTGCCCAAAAGTTCAGGGAATTTTACCATAAAAATAAAATAGCTTACCATAACTTTTAATTTCCACTGTCACCTTCAAAGTGACTTTGAAGGTGCCCTTGGGCATTGTGAAATTCCCGTTGGGCATTGATACAGCGATCCCAGTATTTCCCCTGATTCCATGCGTCCCTGGAAGTCTGCAGGTGTAAGTGTTCAAAGCATATTCTGCGTTTCTTCCTGAATCTCCTCAATTGTGTTAAAACGACGGCCTTTCATTGAAATTTTATTTTCGGAAAGAGAAAAAAGTTGCACGGGGCAAGGTCAGGCGAATAGGGTGGGTGGGGAATCATTACCATCTCTTTGGAAGCCAAGAAATTCCAAACGGCTAGCGATGAGTGCGCGGGCGTGTTGTCATGGTGCAAAACCCAGTTGTTGTTACCCACAGATCCAAACGTTTGCACCTAATGCTTTCATGTAGCCACTTCAAAACTTCACAACAGAACATCCCATTGACAGTTGACCAAGAGGAACAAATTCCTTACGGATAATGCCTTTGATGTCGAAAAAACAATCATCATGGATTTCACGTTGTGGCGAACTTGGCTTGCTTTTTTGGCCGCGGTGAACTTGGCGACTTCCACTGCGACGACTGCTGCTTATTTTCATGGTCATACCCGTACACCCATGTCTCATCACTGGCTATGACAGTAGAGTTGAAGTTAGGGTCATCTCTTGCTGAATTTTTCAATTCACTACAGACAGCTACGCAATTTTGTTTCTGGTCGCTGTTCAGCAGTCTTGGTATGAATTTTGCAACAATGCGTCTCATGTTCAAATTGTCCGACAAGATATGTTGCACGGACCCATATGACATTTGTACGATTGCACAAACATTATTGATTGTCTGCGATCTGTAACAATAGCCTCTTGCACTTTGATGACTTTTTGCGGTGTTGCGCTTGTTGATGGTCTTCCTGAACGCTCATCGTCATCGACCGTCGTTTGTTATTTGTGAACCACAAAAATGTTTTAATTTTACTCATAGCATTGTCACCAAATGCTTCCACAAGCATACAATGGGTTTCTGCACCAGTTTTTTTAAGCATGAATCATAATTTGATACAGGTTCTTAGCTCTTTAAAATCTGCCATTTAGAACTTCACTGAAGCAGTAAAACACAACGTTACACAACCGCACAAAAGTCAACAATGCAGCCTCTCACCATCACAGCTGTTGGAACACTGATTCACAAAGAGTACTGTTAGCCACATCTAGCGGCAGCAGGTTGTACCAGCAATTGTTCGCACACAAAATTCAAATTCTCTGAAATTTTGGGGAACAAAATTCCACAACATGTTTCACAACATCGGAAATCAGTTGATTTCAAAGTTGAGAGTTTTAAGGTTCAATTCCTAGTAAAGATTTTACTTTTATATTGATTAGAAAACTGGATCATGGATACCAGTGTTCTTTGGCGGTTTGGTTTCAGTTAACCTCACTTCTCAGGAACAATTGACCTGAGGCTACACTTCATTCACATTTATACATATTGTCCTCATTCATCCTCTGAAGTAATATCTTACAGTAGTTCCAGAGGCTAAACAGAAAAATTAAAACCATTAAACCACTTTTCAGTGGCCTGTAAAATTTTACAATACTACTAGTAATTTCTGTTTACAGTTACAGTATTTACATGTATATTTATGTTATTTGCATGTAATAGCTTAGTAACAGTCACTGCCTTAAAAAATTGAATGAAAAGCAACAATAATTTTATCAAGTATGGCCCATTTGTCCGATGTATAATAATTAAATAATTAAACCCACTTACCAACAGTTTTATAAATTTAGTTCAAGTGTTTATGGAATGATATTCTATCATCAGGAACTTAAAAATAAGAATTTTAATCTTATTAAAACTTCATAGTCTGTGTAAAATATGTAACAGTGGTCATCATATCTTTTAAATTATTTTGACGTCCTGTCATTGTGAATGTCTTCACTGTTATATAACAGTGGAGACAATTTGTTATATAATAGGAGACATTCACAATGACAGGATGTAAGTCAACATAATTTTAACATATGATGACCAACATTATATATTTAATATAAACATTTTATACAGACTATGAAATTTTAGTTTTAATAAAATTAAAATACATATTTTTAATTAAGCTGTAATTAAATTTTTAATTAAGCTGTAATAAAGAAGGGAGTACGACAAGGATGTTCCCTATCCCCGTTACTTTTTAATCTTTACATAGAACTAGCA
>JAAAKQ030135168.1:10566-31562 GCA_010016005.3 Zanna intricata | reverse complement strand
TTTTATGAATTTTTTATATATGATTCATTATTTTATTATAAAATGATATATTTTATTATTTTTACATATATGATCATATCAAAAGGGCAAAATATAAAGAATGCGAGCTCGTGTGCGGTATGAATATACTCGTGCACACACTTTATCAAATTTGTCTTCAGAGTCAAGTAGATGCAACAACTTACCAAGAAAATGAATTCCAAACAATTACATACTCCATTTAAATAACCTGACTAAAACGTGTAAAAGGAACTTTTATTATTATCATCATACTAAAGTAAAAACTTTGTCAGGAAAGTCCAAATAAATACAGTTAAGACCCTCATTAGAAAACAATATGAATTCGTAAAATTTGTTTGTAATGATAACAGCAGTCAATTTGGAAGTCATTCCTCCAAGGCTCATCCTTTCCTCCTTCATTGTTACCTGGATTATCAAAATTCTTTTCGTCAGTCTTATTCCTGAAAATTTCCAACGAATTTTTCTATAAAAATCATCTTGCCACTTCAATTTTTTTTCTGTAAAAGGCATTTTTCCCAGTCCTTTGCTGTGAAGTTTACTAATTCCTCATTAATTAATGTCTCAACGTCTGCAACTTGAAAGTTCGATTAAGATCACGAACTACCCTTTTCAATTGCGCCCATATAAGGTCTATCGCATTGTATTGACAGTGATGTAGCGGTAGGTGATTAATAGAATGTCCTTTCTCGTTGGATATAACATCAATTTCATATAGTTTACGTTCATTTTTATACGGAAATATTTTTTTTAACAACTCTGGTTTAGTTTCAGTATCATTCTAAGCAACCATTTTTCTTTGACGCCCCTCTTGCATTTCAGCTTTCCTTCAACTGTTGGCAAGAATTTTATTCACCGCAACAGATTGATTGCTTGCGTTATCCATTAGTATTACACTCCATTTTTGTAAGTAATTCAAAAATTTATTTGGAAGCACTCTTTTCAAAATTATTACTTTTCATTTCGAATGATAAATTTTGGACCGGCTTCTGATTTACTGCTGACAACTGATTTACTTTCTTTAAAAAAACCTTGTTTTAGTCGAACCTGAATGACACACTATTAAATGACAGGCTTTTCTGATTGGGATTTTATCCCCTCCATTTTTCGTCAAATCTTGCCATATGTATTTACGAGAATGATTTTCATTAGTCTACGTCTCATCTATGTAAACAACTATGAATCGATAATCACCGGACGCTTTTAATTTGTGAAATGTCTAAAAATTCAATTCTTTTACGGGAAAAATTACGTTTCTTCATCAATGAATGGTCAAATTTATTTTTATAACAAAAACCAATTTTTTTACGAATGGTAGCAGAAGATAGATTTAATTCATTTTTTCTCGTATTTCCTCTCAGAGTTTCTTTTTAGTAGATATCTCATTCCGATCTAGTATTGATATATGATTCCTCGTAATACATGACGGTTGAAATCGTCCAGTAACAGATTTGAATTTTGTAGCTCGTTCTTTCTTGGCGTTTCAAACTAAACGTAACTGTCGTTACTATCGCACTCAGCTATCTTATATATCCTTTGTACTGCCACCGACAAATGCTGCATGCTTTGGCATTGAGTACTTGAAATTTATCAAAATTAATCGCCATACAGAATACAAAGTCAGATATCTTTTGAAAAAAATAGTATACGTTGTAAATTACATTTCTTGAATCACTGTTAATTGTATGACCATGTTGTCCAGAAAAGGAATATGTTTCTATATTGTTTATGACAGAAAAATTACGAAAAAAAAATATCTTCGACTTATAACCCGATAAAATACAACAATTTACACACAATTCTAAACTGTCTTTGACATAATGCAGCACCGTAAAATAAAGTTGCAAAGAAAACGACACGAACTGAACATATTGAAATCAATAATCCAACTAATTAACACAGCTGAGAGGGCTTTATGAATCAATCAAAACTGAAGACTGGCATTACAATTAATTTATTATGAAATAAAATAACATTATAATATTAGAAAAACTAAAAACATAAACCCACAGTCACAATAACATGAGTTCTGGAAGTTATGAATCATCCTACTATAACATTATCTTCTATTGCACAATAATTTCTTATCGATGAATAGGGACTTAAATTGAATTCTATTAGGCATACTTCAAGTAACAATTAAATAAGAAAGCAATAAAGAAATATAAAAGTTAAAAACACCACTATCAAAAAATAAATAAATTGAACTAAAGACATTTAATCGAACTAGAAAATAGAAAAGAAGATATGGAAGTAACGGACAAAATATCGATACACAGTATTTAATTAAATAAAATAATGAATGACCCGTTAACATTCAGACAGTTTTAATATGTTTAAATATATTTTTAGTGTTGTAGAAATTGGAAGCATTTAAGATTGTTTAATGATTAAGTTCTCACCAGATCTTGTTATTGATAAGAAAATTTTCTTCTTCAACGAAAACATTTAAATTCAGTCGGGGACTCTGAATAATAATTGTTCAATATTAAAGAGCTCTAAATAGTAATTATTCTGTATTAAAGAGCCACGGGACTGCATTTAAATATTTTTTTTGAAGGACGAAGTTTTCTTATCAATGTAAGACCTGGTGAGAACTTAATAATTAAACACCTGGTGAAGTGTTCACATCACCTCAGGGGATGCTGGAGGGTGTCTTCTCCTTTGGAGTCAGATTAACGATAATGAAGAAGAAAGAGAATTAATTTTCTATCAGCTAGATTGGAGTCCGCTGCATTGCAGTAATCTATCCGTATTTCATTAAACGTACGGTTTCAAAATTGCTGGATTAGAAGAGGAGGGCCGATCCCATGGTTACCAAGAGGCGCAGACACGACTACACTAGTTTTTTATTTATGGGGGCAAGTGAAAAATACTGTTTATTCTGAGAAAGTCCGTAACATCAACGACCTACAGAAAAGTATAGTTGTGGCAGTAATATCCATTACACTGAATATGCTGAAACTTGCACGAAGATCTGGATTACTCTCAGGACGTGTGAAAAGCAACGAATAGTCCACATATCAGAAATGTATCAAACAGCAAAAAAAACTTCAGATTTTACTCTTTCAGAATATATACCCACGTAAATAATATTTCAAATATAATGCTGTCTAAATAATACTTGAAACCGAGCAGTGGTTTTATAAACACTATGAACAATGAATAGTTTTTAATGCTTTTTCTAGCTAATCTACATAGAGCTCATCAAAACCTCTCGTTCCCTTCATTGAACATTGAACGATTTTTGGATCCCTAAAACTTTGAGAAAGAAAAGCCAGATGTAACCCAATACTAGTATTTTAAAAAAGGTTTAATTTAAAGTTTGGTTTTTTGTTTGGAATAAATGTGTTGAAATAAATTTTACGAAGAAACCGATACTTCTAACTTACGTTCATTCATATTGAAATAGAATGAATAAATTTGAAACGAATTTAGAGTAAATAAATACATATTTCTATTCATTATAAAGCAATATTATGTAAATCGTGGAATGATACATTGATATGTCGACCGACCATTGTTATTCACCACTTGTAAATATCGCTGCATTATTTGACCACGAACATCGAGTTTGATTACAATCTGGTCGCTACTCGGTCCGTTTTCATATATTCAACAACATTGTACTTTCGTTTGCATATCACAATACATTATCGATTTTGAGATAAACATTCCAATTCCAAATCATAAATTTCCGTTAATTAACTGTTTTGAAATTTTTTATACGAACTGTGTCAATAATTACAGTATCATAATTTTTATTTACAAAATTATTTTATAGTATATTCAATTAATCTATCTAATTACTTATTGTTTACTAGATTCATTTTTTGAATAAATTAGTTTAATTATGCTAAAGTTTTCAAAAAGTCGGATATCTCATGAAACAAAATCTTACGTAAGAATACGTAAGATTTTGTTTTTACCTCTTAAGTATTTTTATTACTTTTTTATAGAAAAACAAAATTTTGAAAGTTTTTTCTTGTATAAAAACAAAAAGTACTCTCGTATCTATTTATTCTTCATAAATTTATTTAGACCAGCTTTCTTTTTATTTATTCCATAGACAATTAAAAATATTCTGACTGTAGTCATCTTATATTATTTTTGAAAATACTTCTGCTGAAAAAAAAGATTAATAATTATTATATATGCAAGAATCATATATTTTTTAAATTAAGGTAACATCATCAGAATTTTTTTTATTAGAAAAATTGCATCGGAAACTTAATCAGTTAGTAATACCTCTGAGGAAATCTGAGGAATGATCGATCTCAAGCTGTAAAAACAATCGTTGTTTACTAGTGGAAGGCTCCTCCTATTTTTTTATTTTTAGTGGAACTACTTGTATGAAGCGATTCTACTTACAATTTCATAAGAAGCTTTTAAACTAACTTTTAGAGTATAGCACCTCCAATCCTTGTGGGAATATATAAAGACTGCTTCTTCCTATCAGCGGTAGCGAATCTTATTATAAAATGCAACTTATTTTTCTTTTTTTAAGTTTTTTTATTGATACGTTGGTATTGTCCAAATTACTTTCCAAATTAAAACTGCCAATAAAATTTAGAAAAGTAGTATTCTTGGAGATATTATCCCTTACTAGGAGGTTTTTTTAATTTTGTAAAAATTAAAATAAAACTTATTGTATTTGGTTTTGATGCAAAATCAAATATAACGCGTTTTGTAAAAATATCTTAAAAAACTCTTTTTTTAAATTAAAATATATATGTATAATGGATCTTAAAATTTGTCACAATATAATAACTAAGTCTTATCAAGTTAAAGCGTCATATAACTAACTTTACTTACCATTGCTATTCAGTAAGTGTTATTTTTGAAACAATGTATTGTTGTGTAATGTGATTTGTTTCTTTGAAGTGCTTGATAAATATTGACTGCTCTCCTTTCACTTGACGATAATAACTAATTAGTAAATTTGTTTATCACATGCAAGTGAATATAATAAAAGATTTTTCACTAATTCCAGTAAAGTTAAAAATAAAAAAAATAAAAATTCAAATAATTTATTTTTAAGCAATACTTCGATCACACATTTTAGTAATCCTGAACAAGATACAAATTCCCATAAAACAACACTGACCAACCAAACACCTTTAAAAAATATTTCTCGTTTACATATATCCCCCCTCCCTGGATTACAACTGATATTAAACCTACTATAAAGGAAAAAATTTAAGTTGTTAAAAAATCTTGAGCTGAAAACCAAATTATTAAAAAGTTAGAATCTACAAAATTTGTTGAGGATGATGTACGTAGCAGTAGTACTGTCAAGTTTGTTATTGTTCTGTTATATTGTCAAATACAAGGTGAAAATGTTTGTCAACATTTTTCAAATTATTCATAGTGACACTAAACTTAATCTAAGGAGAGACTGAAATAATTATGATGTATAACTTAACAAACTTTAATTTAAAACTAATTTGATTCTAGTTCTTAATATTTGTAATAAATTAATAGTTATGTAATGTTGAAAGACCTGATGATTATTTCCCGAAGTGTGTTACAAGTGCGTTCGTGTAGGCAGTAATTCTTCATGATAATGAAGGAATTAACATGTTAATGAAGCAATTAGCATATTAATGAAGATGATTCTGCATGTTAATGTGGCACTAATTCTTGTAATCCCATTCTTCATATTACCAATGATGATTAGGTCTGTATTTTTTCAAAAGGAAAATTGCGGTTAACATGAAATGTATAAGGTTTTGAAAAATAAATTGAGTATTATTTAGGTTTTAGTTATAAATGACCTCCTTTCGTATGACTACTAGGCAAAATCTGTTATCTATACAATAACTCAGTATATCTATTGGCTGTCTATGTGAATAGTTTACGATTTATTATAAATCTTATTGAAAGACTACTATATCTTTTTCTTTGCGATAAATTGAAAAAGTAGTTTCTTCAATAACAGCTTTTTTTTTTTTAATAAAAAAACCTAACCTTTCTTTCAATGTAATTTAGTAAAGCAGAGGATATACTTGTATATTAGGTTTTGAAATAATAATCGAATATATTTCTTCTGAAAGAATTTTAGTGTTCAACTAGATTAAATCATGATATCATTTAGTAATTAAATCCTCTTTCTTTTGTGCCACACTATAAAGATGGCATTTAATATCCTAAAAATCTAATTTTTAGATATCATAAACTTTTTAGTATAATTAAAAATCGGCACTTGATTAATTTTGATTACCAACTGATTTAATTAGTAAGAAAGAAAATGAGGAAGAAAATTAAAAAAAAAAAAATTAAAAGATTTGCTTTAAAACCTCAAATTTTCAATTTCTGCTAATCACAACTCTTTTTAATTCTTTTTATCGTTTTTTAAAATCATTTTTGCAAGAAAATTTATAACATAAAAACTGTTGATCTCCATTGTCTATTTTGCTTTTGTCCATTTTCTATTTTTTCATGTCTCATTTTGCTGTTCCAATAGTTTCATGATTTCACTTTTTGGATTGATCTGCATCAACTTTAATGTTATTAATAATCATTCTCATTCTTACTTTTTAAAGTAATTTTGGTCACTAATATAAAATTAAGTTTAGAGGTTTAAGGTAAGGAAAATTATATCAGATCACTTGTTTTATTATATTCAAGGATCATCTTGACAAAATAATGTCTGATCACGTAAGATATTAAGAACCATCTGTCACTTTAAAAACACCTGAAAGTATATTTCAGAAAACCTTTTTAAGGTTATTATCCTGACTTTCTTTAGGAATTGGAGCTACATTACAAATACAAATGGGATTTTAGTCTTGAAAAGGTTTTTTCCATAACAAATAGAAAAGTTGAAATTTCTTTGAACTAAATTTCAAAATATTTAATTATTATCTTCATTTTTTTCATGTTTTAATATACATCTTTTAATATACAATAAATTTCTTGAAGTAAAATTTTAGAAAACATTAACCCCTTCCCCTATCACAGAGTTCACATTTTTACAATAAATAGTAATTCAATCGTAAATTTTGGGCTAATATGATATTTTCGAATGTACGTGAATTTATTTACTTGCCATGTTGTAAGCTCTTCCTTTAATAAGACATTATCAAAACCGACTGAAATAAACAAATTAACAATTTGTTAGCCGAGTACAGAATTGTTGCAAATACCAATATTTTGTCAACAACTTTTGTTTTCTCTTAGTTATTTCTATTTTTCCATCGTATCCCATTATCTTCTATCTTAATATCTTCTTTAAAACTTTTTATGAATCTTTAAACGGCTCTCATTAAAATAATGAAATGCAATAATTTTAGTTTCAACGAAAAATTTCATTGAATTTTTTATCAAAATTAAAAATATATGCGACTTCTTTAGTAGGTAACAAATATGTCATGTCTTTAATACCTATAATGGAAAGGAAAATTTTATTTAATGGAAACAGTTTATTAAAAACACTGATATTTAAAATTCTTGTTAGAAAAATTGAATATATTCAAACATTTTATCTCTAAAGTGAGAAGTTATCAAACTATATGATTAAAACACTCTTTTACCTACAGTTACAGAGCAATTTTATTCGAATTATTTTTCAAACATTTTTATTACTTTTCATTTTTGGAATTTTTCAAATTTAAGACGATCGAAAATTAATAAAATAATGATGAGAATTGCGGTCAAAAAAGTGTAAAGCACAATATAATTTCAATACTGCGTATATTGATCTATGTAATACGGTTTTTAACCATCTCAAAGTTATTCACTTAGTTTTTAGACATATCGCCTAATATGACAATATAAACCAGTTCTTGTTTACAGTTACATGTAGGTAGCGCCCACCGGGCTATTTTAGTGGTTAATTCATTGTTGCAAATCAATTGTTTATCAAATGATTTTCGAAGTTGAGAGTTCTTGGGCGCAAATCCTAGTAAAAACTTGTTGTTTTTAGAAGGTTTTGAATATTATTATATAAATACTGGTGTACTTTGGTGGTTGGGGTTCAATTAACTGTATGTCTCTGCAATGGTCGACCTGATTCTGTACAAAACTACATCTCATTTACAAATTATACATATGCCCTCATCTCGTTGGGTAGTAAGAGGAATTGCTTATTGTACACTACTTGAACAGGTTGCAATGTACAAATTAGGAAAAAATAAAATATTGGTATCTCTGGCTCCAAATACAGAACGACCAATTGTAGTTCCAAAATTCTCATCCTTTGATTGCATTAATGGGGAAAAAATGAGAAATATTGTTTAAAAAAGAAAATATCAATATATTACTTATTGCAGAATAGAATATTTAATGCTGCTGGGAATAATATTAGGGAATACTTAATACACTGCAATTGTCATTCCCCGTTGGCATACGACAGATAACAAGAGACAGAAAACATGAAAGACCAGTTTGAACATTTGAATCATTTTAGTTATAAATACGGTTAAAACTTTTGTTTACAGCATTCAATTCCAATTTCGTGGACAGCAAGAAGACCAACATTTATATTTTATTTTCTAAAATACTTTTTGATTTTTTATATTTTTTTGCACAAAAAACTTACAAAACATGAATTTAAGAAACCCAAAGAGGTATAATTTTTTTTTTAACTAATATAAAAGTATATTTGAAAATTTTTAAGATAATTAAATTATTATAATCGCAATTTCCCACAATAACTGAAAACAATCCCTGAATAAGCGCTTATGAAAAATATACCTTTACAAAGTTAGCATAACCTCAAAATCAGGTTATTTTTTCTGTTTTCAACTTTAACTGAGCATAATGGAAGAACTACTCAACCAATTTACATCAAGTTTGCATATATAAAACTTCAGTTGGACTAGTACTACGTATCTAAATATCAATGAAATCGATCAAGCATACTATTTTAATCTTAGTGCTACAAAGATAATCTATATGACATCTTTTATCATTGCGTACGATGCATTCATATAATTACACTTTTTTATGATTGTGTAACTCAAAAAATATACTAATAAATAAATCTTAATTCACTCCATCTCATCTCTGTTTAAAACCAAAATAAAAATCAAAAGTAGGATTTATATCAGTGAAACCACATACTCATTACAATATCCAAACACCACAAATCACGTTTTTATTTTCTTCTTCCTCTTCTTTCAAAATAAATTTTATTTTCTCTTTGTGTATTGAACAGAAATATCTATTCCAGATATACACGTTTTACTCGTTTTATGTTGCAGTAAAATTCACTTTTTCGACCCTTAAAGAAAAATACGTGGTCCACGATGGGATTGATGGGTGAAATTTAATTTTCTGTACGTTTTGAGGTATAAGGAATACGAATCTACCATTCACTAATAATTTATTAGTAATGTAAATTTAATGTAATTTGCTTATATATATATATAATCGCATTAGGTGCTATTCTGGACCCTGGGAGCTGGAGGCAACATAACGTTAGCAGCTGTGTCAAGATGTAGTGACATCAAATTCCGGCATTTCCTCTTACCGATGAAGAGAAAAGCTCTATCGTATCAATGCAGCTCCGGTAACCGATGTCAATAATGTAATCATTATTAGTAGTTCCATGTGTTGGATTATGATTAACTAAAATGTGTATCCAACAAATTTTATATGTTCATAACTTATTGTGGTGAAATTCAATCTTTGTGACTATTACAGTTTTATTTTCATATTAGTTCGCAAAGTTTTTTTTTATTCTATCAGGTTTTCATTAAAGAAATGACTTCTGAGGGGCAGTTAAACCTACGAAGTACAAAAAAGTAGATTTTTTTCTCGTCTTTCTTTTTCCCGCCTTGCAGAGCCAGACCCATATTTAAATAGAAACAGAGCTGCGAGAGGTGTCATCGCCTCAAACTACCTGAGCAGTAGCGCCGGACCCGCCTACGCCACTCTCAAGGTCACCACGCTGAGAGCCAGGACTCGATATTTTGTGCCATGCCTCTAATATCGGGACCTAAAAAGGGGTCCCCCTACCGGGACTACGATGTTACAGAGCCGACGTTAAGCGGGGAACCCCAAGAGGATCTCCACCGGGAATATAGTCTTCCGGTATCTTGCCTCAAATGAGGAACCTCCAAAGGGATCTCGCACCGGAACTTCAGTCTTTACTTCCTCACCCGCGGTTCCGGAAGGAGTTCTGCCTGATCAACGAAGGTGAGACGCCTGAGCATCCCACCTCTCCTGGATGAGGCAGTCTAATATGTAAAAGAGGTATTAAATTCAGAAATTAAAGTAAAAATTTAGTTTTAAAGAAAATTGTTAATGGTTTTAACTCGTCATATTAAAAAATTTAGTATATTTTTTTAAATACAATTTCATATTAACTACTTTAAATGCAAGTTTCACTTTGGTAGCGTAGTTTAAAATATATCTGAAAAAGAAAAAAATTAATCTAACAAAAAATAAATTACATATACTATCCTCAAATTAAAGAAAACATACTAAAATAAGCTTAAAATGAGATGAGAACATTAAAGGTAATAATAACATTTGGAAAGAGAGAAAATAAAATACATGTTTATACATGAGACAAACCCAAACAGCAGCAAAAAAAGTAAATAAGAATATGACTGATTGGTTGAATCCAACCAATATCAGGTCAATATGATTGACTGGTTGAATATGACTGACTGGTAAACTATTAGGCAAAGAGGCTGCCTTTCAACAGGATTTTTTAACATTTACAATGATGTTATTATACAGAATATTGTTCGAAAGAAGAAAAAAAGAAATAAGAATAAGAGGACAAAAAATAAATTGCATAAAGTTTGCTTATCATGTGGTAATCAAAACTGTAACACTTAATATTAGTTAAGAGCCCTGAAGGAAGGAATGAAAATAAATAGAGGAAAACTTAAGTACTGGAAGTGAGCAATAAAGAGGAGCAACAAGGAGGAGGAGTCCAAAATCCAAAATATTTGGATTTTGGACTCTTTCTTAACAGCATTAATAGCCCTAATTGAAAGCTTTTCAACGATTTCTCATAAGTGTTTCTTAGTTTAATTGATTCCTGAGTTTTAGTGAAATAAAATTTGATTTAATGAAATATTTGGATCTTACAAGGGGAAGGCACATCGGTTCGAATTCGACTTCCTTTCCTGTTTTTTTTTTTTTTATTTTTTTTTATAATTTAAATATATTAATTTATTAATAATTATTAACCCCTGATTATAAAAAGAATTAAAATAAATGATAATTCAATAATAATTATAAATAAATAAATGAAGAAATATCAGAAATTATTAATGAAATAAAATTTTATGTACTTTTTAATTTTTTTAAATGTGTAATTTAAATGTGTAAATGTATTAATTTAAAATGCGTACAAGGAAGTCATATGTTTTCGGCATCAGATTTTTTAATTGTGGGTATGGAGGAAGTTAGATGGGCTGATGGCGGAATTTATACGTAATGAACAGAATTAAGCATTGATTTAGAAGTAACGAACAGGAAATGCACCTATGAAAGGAATACACAGAAGGAAAGGAACTGGTTAGGAAATTTAATTAGAATAAGTATAATCTTAACCACTGCACTAGAAGGGTAGATAGAAGAAGAAAGTAACCAAGGATGAAGAAAAAAATTGGAAACTAAAAGGCAATGTTTAAAAAGGCATTGATGAGAGTTGTAAGGCGACAGAGATAGCTTAACAGAACTGCCGCCAGCAAAACATTAGATGATTATGTAGAATAAACTTATATTTACACAATATATTATTATAAGCATTTTGATGCATTTTTTACCACTATTTGATAGCGTATTACGCTGTAATTTGTAATTGGATGTTGTTTGATACTATAGGCATGACAATCACAAAGAAACAATGACTGATTTATAAATTAAACGATATAATAATAATTTGAATCAAATTTATGTATGAATTTTAGTAGTAGTAATACTAAGCCTAAGATAATTGGATGTATAAATTCAATAATGGTGAAAAAAATATTTATTAATCAAATTCTCAGTAACAGAACATCGTAGAAGTGCTGTCGAACCGATAATAGTACCCTAAGAAACATACAAAATATTAAAACTATTTACTTTTGATTTTCCGGCTATTAATGCATCTAATTTTTCCTTTTAATTATTAAGAGGAAACAAATGCGATTTAACAATGCATTAGAAATGTTTAAACCTCAATAAATATTGATTTCAACTTTAAAACTATTTTACTCTTTAAAATTAATCGGCAAATACATTCATTTTATCGTTAGACTGATAGTGCATCTGAAAATGTTATTTACTAATTCAATACTCCTGGACGTTCATTTCTCAGTATAACGTTAGAAATATCGTAAATTAGATCATTCTTTTAGGGATATATATAAAAACTAATATGATAATGTGATTCATATGTTGTAGTAAAAAAAAAATAACTGACTACCAATAATAACGCTGTACTATGTGTAGAATACAAAATCCATAATTCTGAAGATTTAATTTTCAGAACCACTAGATGGAAAAATTTAGTTTACGGTCTAGTAAATTTTCCCTATTTTCATTTTTATACGAAAATTTACTAACTTAAATTATTCAATTTTCATCTGTTAAACTATTTTTAGTAGCACAACTAAAATTTATCATTTTTGTTATGAGAATATATAATCTGTATTTCTTTCTAAATAAAGAATTAGAGTTTTTAGTACTTAGAACAAAGTTTGTATGCTATTTAAAGAGATTAAAAAAACTTTCAGTGATCACTTTTAATGTCATAAACTTGATATTAGATATTATTTTACACTGATCTATTCCTTATACAAATTCCTACAGGATTATTAAATGTTCAATCTACACCAGAATGGAAAAGAATATCTGAAAGAGAGAAAAATGTTTATTAAAATGATTAGAAATCTATATTATGCATTAGAACAGTGCAGTCAAATGCATTTCTTTAGATAAGTCAGACTGGATAAGTAGTAGTTAGTAATTTTATTCTGCAGTACAGCAGTGATTATTTCAGATACATACTTAGCCTTAAGATCTGCATAATTTTAAGATCTCTGAAACTTGAGATCTCGTTTCGATGGAGTTAGCGGTTAATAAAGCTTACAAATTTAATATGATGTTTATTAAATAAGCTAATATACTAAATATTACTTAAACAAGACGTAATTTTGATGATACATAAGCAAAATAATATTATGAATACATAACGTATAAATTGTTATTGTTTTTATACATCTTTACCGCTAAACGATGTTTCTACATAATAATTTAATGATTAATTAAAAACGTAATGTCCAGATTTGGATTCAAACAAATCAACACGTTAACATAGGTAACTATTATATTTTTCAACAACTTGTTTACCTTATCTGTAATAAGCATTATGTTTTTCTCTATAGATCGTAGCGGTTTTTGTGAACTAGACGTGAGAGATTTTCTAAAAAGATTCAGCTATTTCTAAAAATTAAAAACATTCAATGCCAGGCTGAGCAATGAGTATTAAAGAAGGCTTTTTCGCTTCTTAACTGGAAAAATAATACTGCCTTACTTAAATATGCCTAGCCCACTAAAGTTCATGTCATATTCAGCTGTAAACGTTCCACCTACACTCTGTTCTAGAAGAATTGAATCAAGACAACTATAATTGACAGAGAAAACTGCTAAAACTGTGGGCTCATAAATCTCACATATTTTATTAGCTTCACAGCTTAAAAAAAACCTGATTACAGGTTTAAACATATATTTACTGCCTCAACTCAGTGCGTACTTTTGTAGAACACAAAATTAATCTGTTATTTCGGCCTACTTTTATTCCATTTTTGTCTACTGCTACTCAATACTTTTTATAACTTTTATGTTATTCTGTTATTAATGGGTATCTAAAGAAAATTCGCATATGTCTCACATTACTTCGTTAATTTAAATATAATTTAAAAAAATACACCATTTAAGTTGAATTTATATATATATATATGCGCACGCAATTTCTTGTGTTTGCGAGCTCGCACTCGTGTGTGTAACTTACACACACATATATATATATATATATATATATATACATACATACAGAAGATTTTTAATTAATGTGAATGAATGAAATATGAGAGGTGGAGGTGGTGTATGTATGAGGAACTCACTGCTAGTCGGGTTGGGTTATGTCGAGTGCAGCAGCCTGTTCTCTGCACATCCATGCATCATAGTGTAACGACCACAGTATACCACTTGGAATTTGCATCTAAACAATAATCCTAATGTATTCCACCGGGCACAATACCGTCTTCACTCTACAAAATATATCTACTCTTTTCCTCCTCTTATACAACAGCAACAAAGAAGGAAAGAACAATTTTTTTTTTTGTCAGTTTTTATTAATTTTACTTTTGAAACGTAATAAAAATCCCTTTATAATTTCTTTAACGTGTACAAAAATTAAAAATTATTTTTAAATATTACGCTTGTATTTTCTATTTCTTTCAATAGAAAATACAACATGAACGATAGCACTTATTAACTAATTCGCTAAAATTTTGTATAAGTGCACTTAAGATTTCAAAATTGTATAAAGCTATGTTTTTTTTTTAAGTTTTAAGGGAGAAAATTTAGTGATAACAAACTACAAAAAAGAAAATTTTTTGTTAGCTTTAATTTTAAAACTACTGAACACACTCTTTGTTACTACATACTCTCACTCAACGACATGTGCTTTTACACAATTTTTTAATCGAACACGTGCATTGCTCTTCTGCATTCCAAAGTACCAAGATATTTATTAGTTTTACTTTTAAGCACTACCTACAATTTTAACAGCAATACCCTGAATTATAATAAACATATTTCAGTTTTCCTAAGGTAAAAGTTTTCTAAACGAACAGGCTTTTACCTAACGTGTACAAATAAATAAATATTTACGTGAAAAACAAGATTGAAATTTGTAGGTATACGATTCTTATACTCGTATATTTGGTAAAAACTATTTAATAAGTTTACATTTATTATTAAGTAAATACGACGACTAATCTTAAGTTAAGGTAAAAGCTTACAATTGAAATTGATCTTTGAATAAATACTCGATTTATAAATAATACTACGCAATAAATTCTGTGTTATTTGAAGATATTATCTTACAGGATACATTGTCTTTACATTAAGCATCAGTTAGCGAGAAGGAAATTAAATGTGATCATTATTTTAATCTGAACAGAAAATGAAACAACACATAGGCTAGAGTTATTAGAAGATATAAAGATTTTATAATTTGCAGAACGGTTTTAGTATTTTTTATTTAAATGCTAAGAAAAAACTTCAATTATTCTGTTAATTTTTTAAGATGCTAAAAATATTTTCAAATACAACATAAATTATTAAATCACATTATTATGATTATTATTGTTACTATTAATATCCCTCAAAATCACTTTTGATGTACAATATTATTTTTAAAAATCATTAAAAAAATTTATTTGTCAAAAAAAAAAATTGGTACCAACTTCCAAATTACCCTAATAAGTTATTGTAGAATAAGTGACTTAATGATATGATAATTAAGATGTTATGTGATAAATTATATATATTATATGATCTTAAATTATTTTGGGATGTTTTGCTGAATCATGACCCAAGGGATAAGATTAACTGAATCCCTTGTTTCTGTTGCTTGTAGTCTTGTGGCGAGCATTATCTTTAGATTGCCCTGCCTTTCCAGGATGTTAATTATGATCCAACAACAGTAGCATCATGACAGGAGATCTGTGTTCAGAAGCCTTCTTTGTTAAAATGTAATTAATTGGCATGTCTACACTTCGAAATGTACACTTTTTGCACGAAAACACTTTCTTGAATTTAATAACAAATTTACCAAAATTTTCGATAAAAATAAAAAAACAAAAACTAATTTCCTGTAAAAAAAAAAAATTGCAACTTGACATAAAACACAAAAACATTTGTTATTCTTTTTTTAATAAAAAATTTCCTGTTCTTTCCTTCTATCTTAAAGTACGTTGTAGTATTTTATTTTTTCATTAATTTTGTTTTCTTATATAGTGACAAAAAAAAGTAATGAAAGTTTTCTTCTTGGCATCTAGTGCAGAAGAGAGTAAATTAGTGAAGTAGTTAATCAAAGAGGCTTGTACTAGTTTTTATTATTACTTCTACTTGACTTAAACATTTTGACCCAATCTGAACTTTACTTTTTGATCATTTACCATTTACCATTTATATTTAACCAGCTGGATTGTTAAAACAAGGCAGCATCCAGTGAAAAAATAATTCCATTATCTGATTGCAACCTTTTTTCCAAATAGTACTGAGGTTGTAACAAGTACATATTTTTATAAGAGAATATTATTTTATAAATTTGGTAAACAGGTGGTCATTTTTTTATATAAGTATTTACATATGTAGTTATTTATTTAATACCGACATACTTTCTTCTGAATTTAAAAACTGTCATTAAACTATTTACAAGGTAGCAAATGTAGTAAAGGTAAAACATAATAAAATTATTTTTCTACCTTTCAAAAAATAAAAGATAAAAAGTCAGATTTTTTAATAATGTTGAAGTTTCTACATGTAGAATTATCTCATTACAAAACAATACCTAAAAATATGTACATTATAAAACATAGTAATGGCAAGATCAATGCACCTCCAAATTTTCACCGCGACATAAGTGCTTTTTAGAATCCATCTTTCAAGGAAATGGATCGGCAAGCACGGGATTGTCATTCGATCCACCTCGTCTTACCAGCCTTATTTCCTCTCGATTTTCCTTGGAGGATACAAAACGGATGTTGTATACGTGCCTCAGCTACCACCCACTAACTGATAAGAACTATAGTAGCTTTGGCTTGTAGAATAAATCTGAAGATTTATGTCTGGTATGGATTACAAATGTAATCGCTAAGTTGAATCAAAAAAAAAAAAAAAACATTGTAACATTTTCCCTAAAAATATATATTATATCATCTATACTTATTAATATTATTTTTAAATGTAATTAACTAATATTGAAGTTGTTTAAAAAACTAATTATATTCAGTATTTAGTGGAATACCTTTGTTTTTTATTTTGTTCTGAATTCTTAATTCAGAAACATTTGTTTAAAACATTTTTAATTTATAGAATTTTTTTTGATAAACATTTAATTATTCTATTTATATTATTGTAATAATAATTTTTATAATTATAATAATAGTAAGATTACTGGACAATATTATTTCTATTTTTTTCTGTTTCTGTTATTTAAAATGTAATAAATTGGCATGTCTACCCTTCGAAATGTACACTTTTTGCCCGGAAACACTTTCTTGAGTTTAATAACAAATTTACCAAAATTTTTGATAAAAATAAAAAACAAAAACTAATTTCCTGTAAAAAAAAAAATTGCAACTTGACATAAAACACAAAAACATTTGTTATTCTGTGTACAACGTTTGTTCATCCCTGTGTACAATATACAATATTGTGTACAATCCCTGTGTGCTACAATATAAACTAAGTAATTTCTAATTAGTTCATTGAATGAATCTATATTTTCTTTACAAATATGTTGACATAAGAGAGTTTCTGATTCATTTCTGATACAGTTGACAAATCTGATAGCATATTATCAAAAATTACTGAGGATAAGATAATTGCTAAAGTACAGAACATATAATTAGAGAAACTATTTTAAACGTACTCTGTATAATGCAATAATGAGAGAACTGAATCTCATTTTATGTTTCTCATGGAATGGTTGTTTTTACGTTTTGGGGTTATATAGACGGTAAGGTTTATTTATTTCTTAATAGTTTTACAAAACTATCAAATGATTTAAAATAATTATATGGTTATTTCCATCTACCATTTTCATATTAATAGTCAAATAACTAATCTAGTGATAGAAAGATATTTTGAAATGGTTTCATCGCATGGATCAGAAAACTGTTTAATCAAATATATTCGTATCACAAGAACATGATTAGTACAAGTCAACTTCATTGAGTTTTACAGATCATGCATGTAAATGTCGATTGCCTTCATATACAATGTTTGGTATCGTTGACTGTTTAAAAACTATGTATTTTAATTGAGCCAGTCTCTGTGGTGCGAGTGGTAGCATCTCAGCCTTTCATCAGGAGGTCATATGTGCTTTATATCGCTTTTACACGAATATGTTTTAAAAACAAATGTCGACAATTCCAATTGAAGGTACAATAAAGAAAGAGATTTATAGATTTAAGAATAAAATAAATGGATTAAACAGGCTTTCAATCTATTTTACTAATATATTTGAATTCTACAAAGTGAAATTAAGAAACAATAGGAGATTGTAAATAACATTACTCTTACGATAAAACCAAATTTGCAACAGATAACTTTTCTGTCAAATCGGGGTACTATTGGTGATGTAGTAAAAGTGGCCGAATATTTAATATCTTTTTACTAGTGTTCGTAAAACATCGCATTCCACCTGATATCTCCTTTAGAGGATATAATAATTATTTTATACTTTCAGGTGAAGGTATGTTTCTCAATAATATTAATCAACTTTAAAATTCTAAATCCCCTGGTATTGATAGAATTCCATAAAATTTTGGTAAGAAAGTAACAGCATAAATTATTTCCGCATTGTTATTTATAGATAAAGACTGTTTGGTAGAGAGTTCACAACAAATTTATTTACATTTGCAAAGCTTTAACATAGTTTATTACTACTTAAAAAATTAAAGGAAACTATAAAATTAGAATGTGCGGAAATTAAACAGCCGCCTCTTCAGTAGATTATCTGTTATTTGTCGGCGGTTCTACGGTAGTTGAGGTTGACGATTAAAGAGTTTGCTCGATGAAATTCTTTTTTGGGGGTCCCAAACTCGCCGTTTTCTAATAATGTCGGTTTTTTGTGGCATGTATTATTTTTAATATTGTTTAATGATTTTAATACTGGAATTATCAAAAGCAAAAAAACATTTGAGAACAACCCTGCAATCACTTTATAATGAACTTTTTTCTGGTATGCAGTCAATTAAATAACAACTAAACTATTAAAACCATATAGTAAATAATTTCAAAAATAATTCTCTTTACTTGAGAGAAAGTTTAGTAAATCATTCTGCTTCTATCATTCTTTAAGACTTATAAAAATAAACATATGTTCTAACCTTATAACAATTTCTGAGTTTGAATTTCAAATGATGAAAGAAACCAAATTTTTTTTGTTAAAAATATTTTTTTTTAATTATTTAAAATTATTCCAACTATTTTTAATTTTAAATTGAAAAATTTTGTAATATTTTATTTATGGTTTACTAAAAATGTAAATTTTTCTTACATATTATAATACAGAATTATTTATTAATTATATTTAAAAAGAATATGTCATTTTATATTTTGATTAATGATTTAATACAACCAAATTTTGTATAATACATAATTTTCCAAATTTTTTGATTGATATTATATTTATTATTACTATAAAATTTAGCATTAGCCTTAGCATATCATATAAAATCTTCTTTTTACCTGTGCTTGTACTCTGTTTCATGTAGAACAAAGACAGTTCCGTTTAAAGATTTACTGCCATTAAGCTGTTACTAACATGATGCGTTTCCAATATTAATTTACCACCTTTGTGACGATTTTCTACCACTGTAAATGAAGAAAAACTTTTAAAGTCGTCAGTTCAATATAAATTCAAATACTGTTGTTCAACGTATCTAATCTTTTGGTTTTATAACTTACAGTTTTACAGTTTATTTTTTTACTTACAGTATACTTAGTTGTTTTTTGTTGACGATGAGTTACGAAGGAATGCATTTCCGTGGATATTCATGGGGTCATCATGGGGTTGTGTTGGGCTCCGAACTGGGGACGCTAACCGCCCTCAGCTAATCAAACCCAGCGAAATAGGAAGCCTTGCTGAGCGACTAAGCAGACTCCACAGCCTGCCCCCTACCGACTAAACTCCCTCACCGCTCTTTACCACCCCGAGACCAGACCTGCAATTAAACATAACGCAGTCTCGGGGGGAAGTGTCCGACAAATTTCGGAACTTCACTCCCTGTTCTGTATACGTACGTTCTCCTGATGGTGTACTACTCCTGTCATCCCTGTGAACAAAGAAATAAAAGGACATCCATACTACATTCACACCCTGTTGTTGTATGTGTAGATGTTTGTGTGCACGTGTTCACACCCAAGAAGAACGGGAGTCACCTTGCGTCATCATCACCACCCATCCTCATAGCAAGGACAAGTAGCGGCTCAGCAGGATGCTGTCCCTTCCCCCCCCCCTGGGCTCCACCATGTTCGTGACTTTGCGAATAACCCACGACCCCGTCATAGAGGGAAATGAGTCCCCGTGACTCCTCACTACAGCCTATTCCCATACACGGGAAACAAAGTGCAGCTTAACCTCTGTTAAGCTGGTCATGAGGGGCTGTCACCCCTCATGACCAACCGCCCTATTCGTTATTCTCCTTTCTAACGTGAAGTCAAAGTTTCGGTGACTAATTCCCTTATCTTGATCTCCACTATTTCCCATCCACAGTTTGAAAGTTACGAAACTACTCGATAAAAAATAAATTTTGATTGCATCAGGAAATGCAGAAACCTTCCCAAAATATTTGAAATAATATTTCCAAAAATCTGAAAATACAATTCTAATTGCTTGTTTTGTTCAAATTATGTATCTAAAACCTTAAGGAGTGCAATGTTATATCACACTAGTTTTATTTTATGGTATGTAAAATGTTATCTGAATTCCTGTTTGCTTTCATTTCAATTTCACAGTCTTACTATAAAGATGGGATAATGTGTTTTCACACCCATCTCATTTGAACAGAGACTCGAGTACTAATTTCACGACACTAGAAAACATACATTTTCCCACTAAACAGTTCTAAAGTTTTAACAATAGGGATGCTGTGTCACTTTTTCATTTCTTTCAACCAAAACACCTTCTTATTCGTTTCATGAAAAGTCTAAAAAAAATTTTCTACTTTTGTTAGGGAAGCAGGCAATCACAAACATTCACAAACACACACACACACACACACACA
>JAAAKQ030135168.1:0-10466 GCA_010016005.3 Zanna intricata | reverse complement strand
TAAAAAAAATTTTCTACTTTTGTTAGGGAAGCAGGCAATCACAAACATTCACAAACACACACACACACACACACACAAAGTGAAGTCTTTATACGTATTCTTTTTTCAAAATGTTTCTTTTCTGAATTTGGTATAATTTGTGGAGATAATGGTTAAACTCTTTAGCTCAGACAATTAAACTATCGGGACCCCTTAACAACACTTTCAATATAATTTACACAGTTTCTTTGCACCTCTTTAAATATTAAAATGTTTTAATTTAATGTTTCTTATTAATCCCAATTTTAGTTTTGGTCAATACGGATAAATAACGAATTATATATCTGTGCTTAATGGGTAACTTAACTAAAATTCTCTGCCACTATGTTCTGCACTAGTAGTTTATAATGTGATTAATAAAACACTTTGGACAATTTTCCAATACCTTGAACAGAAATATTAAGTCATTATTGCACTGCAGAAAATATCATTAAAATTTTAAAATTTTTTATGAAAATCATATATATCACAGTTTAGTGTTCATTTTTGAAAATGTTTTACCAATTTATAAATCAAATTTTCGTTTAAAGGAAAATTCTAATCACCCACCGGATTGATCTACTGGTAAACTCGTCATCGCAAATCAGCTGATTTTGAAGTCGAGAGTACTAAACTTTATCCTAGTAATGGCTTTATTACTGTTTGAACACTAGAGCATGGATACCGGTGTTCTTAGGTGATCAGGTATCAGTTAAACACAAAATTTCATAAATAGACGACCTGAGACTTACAAGACTACACTCTGTTTACATTCATACATAACATCCTCATTAATCCTCTGAAATTAGGACTTAATTAGTAAATATTCATTTTATAATCTCTTAGTATTACTTACTATTTCTAATAAAACACGTTTATTTTTAGAATTTTTAGGACACCATTAGGATATGTTAGGAAGTATATATCACTATCTATTGCTGTCTCAATATTTCTCACTGTAGCCATTATTATTGATACATATTTTCCAAAAATAATAATTTTTAATTCTACAGAAAAACATCACAAAAAATAGATTCTCAAGATGAAGAAAGAATTCAGTGAATTTGAGAGTTTAGAAAAGAAAGTCGAGCGGAATGTCATAACTTAAGAACAGCAAAACTTCAAAAGGTAGCTTTTTGATGACGAAATGGACGAAAAACACGAAATAACTACTAATTAAGAACAAGATGACGAGGAAGATCATCTAGATGTCAGCGACCATGATAGAGATACAGAAGAATCTGCGGAATCCGAATGTGAAAAATTGTGAAACAGATCGACCTGTTGACCGATCATACTATCTCGGTCGGGATAATACCAAATGGAATGAGAATGTAAATCCTGCAATACACGGGAGCGTACCAGTTGACGGAATGTTGTAATCTATCTGTAAGTAGGATGTAGTGTTAAACAGCGTGCAAAAACGCCCTTGGAAACGTAGATAAACTTTTTTCCTGCCAAAATTTAGACACTACTGAAGTGTTTACCAATATTTGGACTGAAAATGCAAGCGAAAATTATTCTAGGACAAGAGATGCAATTACCACGAATCGGGCTGAAATAAAAACTGTAATTATCTTCTTTACATAGCTGGAGCATTGAAAGCGTCACAAACTTATTTAATAGACATGGGCTAGCGACCGGAGTAGAAGCTTTCAGGAGAATATAAACCTACTGAGATTCAAGTTCCTTCTGCTAGGTCTTTGTTTTAAAAATATAAAAAACCCGAAAGAAAGAACAGGTGGACAAATTGGTAGCGATTCGGTAATTGTTTGAATACTTTATTAAACGTTGTAAGTCAAATTATTCACCTAGCGAATATTCCACAATCGATGAAAATCTTGACTCTTTCTGTGGAAGCTGTCAATTCCGCAAGCAAGCAAGCCAGCAAAGTGCAGTATACATATCCTCTCGCTGACAGATTCAGAACGTATTATACTTATAATATGGAAGTATACGCCGGACAACATCCTGAATGAGCATTTCGCAATGATAACAGCCCACATGTGATTGTTGAAAGATTGATTACGCTGATTTCTGGATCGGAACGAAACATAACAACAGACAATTAGTACACATCTGTGCCGCTCGCATTCACCCTAGTAAAAGAACCACAATTAGAAACAAGTTTGTACTATTGGAGAAAAACAAGAGGAAAAAACCTATTTTATTTGTTGAAAAGAAGAACAAACCTGTAACGAGCAGAATTTTAGGATTCGGAGAGAACGCCCTTGTACTATCGTTGTTCCAAAGAATAATAAAGTTGTCTTCGTTTTATCTAAATGCACTGAACGGAAATATTGATGTTGGATCTAAGAAGCAAACAAGCCAGAAGTAATAAGATTTTATAATTTCACAAAAGGTGGGGTCGATATCTTCGACAAAATGAAAGATGGAGTTTGACGCTGATTTTATCCATGCTAAACATTGGAGAAATAAACAATTTCATAATTCTAATAAATAGAATTGCCAAAACAAACTGCCAGCAGTTTCTAAACACACTTTCAAAGGAAGTGTAAAGGTTTTGTAGAGAATTTCTAGAGAGGCGTGAGGATTTAAGTATAGTATATGTTGTAATAATATACTCTTTTGTACCTTTTGGAAGGTAGTTTTTTGGTAATATCTGGACTGTAAATGATTATAATGATTACTATTAAAAGGTTGTCTTTGGAAGTTTCGGGTTTCAGGAATATAACCGTGACAATAACTGGGGTAACCTTGGTGTAATCGGGGTGTCGATTCCCCAATGTATAATATTATAGGTATTCGGATTTCGGGTCGGAGCAGCTTTCTTTACAATTTGATTACTGTTATTATTATTAAAAAAATTATGCTTATTTTTGCTTAGAAACATTAGTTAACATACTTAATGCCTCTTCTAGAGAATTATGGTTTTTCGTTTGCATTAGCAATCTTAACAGATCAATTAATACTCTTAATGCTAGCTTTTTTTTACATAATCATTTAAAGTAATTACTACTGCTGCCTCTTTATTTGTAAAATATGATACTTTCTTGTTCAATAACCTTTTATACGTTCATAAAAACTAAAAGGAGTTTTATTACTCTCCCTTTTAACTCAGCTCATTCTAAATTAACATAAAACATATCTCATTTATCGAGAGATCCATTTAATAATACCAATCTGACATCAATTTATTTTAAATATAATTGTGAAAAACAAAATATTCTAATATTTTGCAAGTCATCCGGATTATTGGTGAAATAAAATTTTGCCAAATAGAATTTTTGAAATCATTTCAGAAATTGATTGGCTAAATCTTCTAGTTCAAACAGGATAGGTCTTAATTTATCAGATAAAGGTAAGTGTATCCCACTTTCCTAAGAGTACTAAATTTGCTGTTTCTAGTTTATTAAAAAGAAAAATATTTTGACACAGATGTCTGCTAAGTTTATTTTAATTACCATGAAAAACCGTTTTCATAAATGATAAGTCAAATCGTGTCATTTGAAAAGCAATTTTTCAATTAAACAATAAATATTTTAGATAAATAAATTATGACACCATTCATATATGTAAATATAAAACAGTGATATCTTAACAACAGATACAACGGCTGGCTTAGAGAAAAGTACTTTATTAAATCAGTGATCTAAAGTAAAATTAATATTCCAGTTCATTATGCTTCCAAAGAAAAATAAACTTTCCGGAAGTCTCAGCTAGAATTCCCCTCGTAAAAAATCAACATCATATTGCTTAGCTTTTCTTTTGTTAATAATTACCATATACTTATAAATAATACGTACATTTTAATAGACAATGATGTTTTTTCTTCTGTCTCAGACCATCGTCTTCTGTCAATCGTGATTAATAAAACGTATATTGAAATGTCTAAGAAATTTATTCTTTGTTTCTGAATTATTATAAAAGTTTCACTGAAAAGTTTTATAACTTATGAAGGAACGACAAAGTAAGCAAGGTTTATTTTGGTAGATCATTGTTGTTTTATTTGCCTGCTGAATGTAAACATTCAAGATGTCAAGACAGTCAAGATGGTTTATACTTAATCTTTATTAACTCTGGTAGAAGACAAAACAATGGATATCTGTGTTAACATACATAATTATTTTCTTATAAAAGAAAATTACATGTTTTTTTTTTTTTTATTAAGCCAATCTTTCCACGAATACTCTATGATAATTGTAACAGTATGTATTTTCTTATTTTAAAAGTGTTTTCAAGAATAGCAAAAAATAACTATAACAAAATATTTATACTCACATTTATAAAGTATAATAATTTTTATAGTAAATAACTCTTTACTTTTGCTGGTTATTTTCTTACTTTAACACCCATTTTTACCTGAAAATTAAAGGTTCAGACTTTAAATTTAGTAATGATAAATTTCACGCATTTTTAAAATGAATTTGACATATGATTTAGGAAAGTTAATATGAGTATTTGTATGTTGTATGCAGATTTGTTGGATAAAATGTAGGAGAGGGAATGAGTCTGTCAGAGAAAGTGGCCATCGTGTGTTTTTATGAGGATACTCTACCGTATATTCGTATGAGTGTAGACAAACAATGATGCGCGTGTGCAGTTTCAAGTTTCACAATTTTGTATTTTCCTCTTAGCGAATACCTCTTCTGAATGCTGACAATGGTATTCTTTTTCCCCTCTTTCATCATAATTCACTTATTTTCCTCGCAATCCCGGAACGAACATTTTTGTACTATATAAAATGGAGTTGGTTACTTTTTCATTTCATTTGATACGTTTTGTACCATTCTATTTCATTCTCCTTATCAGTAGATCGGATTTGGTTTGTGAACATATCATAGACGACTGTCAACTCTTTCCTAAAATCATTGAATACTGGTTTTATTCCTAATAATCTTTATTGATTTTTCGGTTTTATTTTCCTTTATAAATTTTTCTCGTTTTAAAATAAAAAGTTTATTCTTAGTGTTATTTTAATGCATTAATAAAAAATAGTTTTATTATAATTAATATAATTTTATTTATTATAGAATTACGTTTTACAATAATGTAATTACCAGGTCGATCAAAGCTCAGTTTTGAAATGAAGTTATTAAATATACTACCCGTGAAATAGAAACAAGAAACTAAATCTTCTAACAAATTTACCTCTAGAAAATAAATAACAGAAATATTTAAGAAATAAATATTAACATTTCCTAAACTACTTACAAAACGTCAATTAAATTTATTCTATGTCTCTGATTTATTATAAAAATTTAATTAAGAAATTTTATAACTTTTAATGGATCCAAAGTAAGTAATGTTTATTTTGATCATTACTGTTTTATTAGTTTACTGATTGTAATCATAATTTTTTTTCTTAAGATGATCTATACTTAATCTTTTGCTAACAGTACTTGAAGATAAAGGAATGGATATCTGCGTTAAAATACATCTTTATTTCCAGATAAAAATCCTGGAAGAAATGGAGCATAACTCTAATCAACTTATAGATACACTTGTTAAATTAAATATTCGTTTCTAGATGCGCTAAGTGAAATTTTATAATATAATAGTTTTACTAAACGAATCATAACGTATAGTAATTAGAGAAATAAAAATTAATCGAAGTACTATTAAACTAAATGGAAATTAAATATACGTTTTAGTGTAATATAAAAATAATTTAACGTATGAATATCCTGTTTGATAAAAAGCTCACTGGATTGAGTTTTTTTTTTATATTATCTTAATTATAGTTCGTTAGATATCAGTTACACTTTGAGGTAATGTGCACTTTTCATAAGCGGTTTTATAATTTATATACTTAAACTCGGATTTAAATAAATAATATAATAATATGTTTGGAAATAATAATAATAATACAATACTAGTAAACATATATTATCTCATTTTTTTTTTTTTTTTTTGAAAAGGATTTCCTCTATTCTACAAGAATTTTTATGTTAAGCATAATTTTATGTGATAAATGCTGATTTTGCTATTAAAAACAACTTGAAAAAGTAACGGTATTGAGAAACTGTTACGGGATAACAAATTTCATAATTAGATCTTTTCCTAATTTGACAGGCACCAAAATTTTATAAAAGTTTTATTAAAAAAGTTTGGGAAAGTATAACGAGTTGCAGTCTGGTGAATATCCCAAGTAAATAAAAAATACAAAAATGTTAAAGAGACAAATGGTTTTGTTTGTATTAGTTATACCGCATTAATTTTAAACCAAGTTATCATTCATTTACATTTGAAATATTTTTGTTCATAATCTATACTATAGCGATAAGAATTAAAGAAAATTGGCCCAGTTAATACAGAATAAAAACCAGTTGTTCCAGTAATTTTAAGGGATTGACACTATAAATGATATTGACTTCTTAATTCTGTTTTGTAATATAATTTTAAGTTTCTTTTTTTTATCGTGAAATATTAAGTTTTTTTGAGGTTCTAGTTAAAAATTTTATTTTTAACTCTATATTTACCATTTCTAGATTGTGTTTTCAAACTAACGGTGAGATGTTTCGCGGCATCAGTTGGCGATCCTGCTTCATCGCGACAAGTTTTCGATGCTGCAGATTAACGTGAAGAAATATAGGTTTCAATTTTTTTTTTTTGCATTTACTTATATAAAAACTAGTAATAATAGGTACACAGAATACAGATAGAATTTTATAAAATTGTTATTACACTTCACTGAAAAATGATTTTCTTAGAAATATATTAAAAATAAAAATATTTTCTAAATACTGAAACTTCTGGTAAATAATTACCTGTAAGAAGTAATTATTTTAATTTCGTTAAAAAAAAGTTTTGAAAACAGTAGTCAAATATTTTCATAACATTATTCTACATTTTTCATACGATTTTAAAATATTAGTTATTCTCTTTCTTTATATAAAATATTTATCTATCATAATTTTATATAATTGCAGAAATGGTAATGTATCAATTAAATAGATGAAGCTTCAAGGATGATTGTTGGAGATAAGAAACAAGAAACGCATTATACGAGTGTATTACTACTATAGATATTTAATCAAAGTGGATAAAATACATAATTTTTTGTAGAATATAAACCGGGATGAGTGAGTTGTGATAAAAAGAAAATGTAATAATTTGTAACGGCAAAATATAATTTTGCCAACGGCAAAACAATAGTAAAGTTTCCTCTCCAATTATTCTAAGCTAAGAGATGAATAAAACAATGTGTGTAAGTTATTTCAAAGGTATTAAAAAGTTATATGAGTTTCTTGGTATATATATCTTCCACAAAACAGTTAAAAAAAAGGGATGAACTTTAATTCCTGCCATGTAAGGTTTCTTTTAATCTAGCGTTAAGAGACTTTCTTGTTGCCTTGTTTCAGTTTGCTTTCTGCTTTTCTAACATAATCAAGAAACGGTATAGCAAATATTAAAACATTTTATAAAACAAACATCACATCTTTACACACTGATTCATTTTACTGAAAGAAAGCGTTTTTATATATTGAATTAATATAACAAATGTTAAAAAAGCATTGACAGTGATAAATAAATAAAATATGGTATTATTTAACAAATTTTTATTGAAAAAACTACTTCTTCCCTCTTTTTTATCATATTGGTGCTGTTTGTAGAATTGATAGACGCAGTTTATTTCCTTTGGTTTTCAATCAAAGTTTGTAAACAACCAATCCATGCCTAGTTTGATAGTTTAGTTAAATAAAGAAATGTACTATGAAAACTGATTTTTTTTACCTTTCTACTGTCCTTTAGTCTCGTTTGTAAAAAATGATCCTATATTGTTCATTATATATGTTCATTTATTTTAAAATTTAATTGGAATTTACTTACAATAGTAGCAATACTTCTTTTCAGTTTACTTGCATAAGAAAAATTATTAGACCTTTTATTTGTGAGATGAAATTACATTTTATGAGGTAATAGTATTATGCAAAAAAAATTACTTTATTAGGAAACTAAACAAAAGTTTGTTAATTAAAGGATAATCATATTAATATAATCTTTTGAGGAAAAAAAAAATCTATTTTGTATTAAAAAATACATTAGAAAATTTAAAAGTAATACGATTTATTAATTACAGTGATTTTTCTTCAAATGAATTAACTCAGAAAAATAGCTTATATCTGAGAATTTGAATATAGAACTATGTCGCGCAAAAAAAAAGCTTGACCAGGATTTTGAGAATTATATTAAATTGTTATGCCATTAAATCTGGGTTTGTTTTAGTAAAGATTTTTTAACATTAAATATTTTGCCCATCAAGATTTGTTTTTATCCTTAAAATTGTAAATGAATTATTAAAAAAAAACGCATAAGTACTTCATAATATTCTTTTTAAATGTGAGGAAAATTTTTTTCATCGAATTAACTAGGAGAAGGAGTAATTAATTCTTGTAATGATTTATAATGCCATTACAAAAAAATGCTGAAAATAAAAAAAACAAAACAACGAAAAGGAAGCTAATTACTTTATTATAAATCCTTGAAAATTTGTAAAAAATCTGAGAAAAAACACTTTTTTAACAAACTTTTCTTTTTTTTTTTTTGTTAAATCTCCGGAAACACCGTTAGGTTATATCTTCAGAGGATGAGATGAACGAGTTGTAGCGTGTGAAAATGCCATGTCTAACCAGGATTCGAACCTGGGACCTCATTTAACATAACATGACAGATCGTTGTTCTTCAGATCTGGATAATGTAAAAATTTTAAGCCATAAGGAAAACAGAGTTCGCTACACAAAAAAAAAATATATGGTGAAACATAAAACATGATAACGCAATTGATTCAGCGGTAATGAAAGTAATATTACAAAGAGGGCGAATTTAATGGTACGTGTCCTAGGAAGTTTGGATTTACTTAAACTTGTTTTCGGAGTGTAGAAATAAATGAGGGCAAAGTTTTATAGTACCCTTTAACTTTAAGCAAACTATAATTTAATTTATGACACCAACTTTAATCTACTTTTCTATTATGTTGATAATTAAATATATATTACAAGATTTTTGTTTTCTTTGAGTTTTAGGGGCATCGACTGCTTTGGTCATTAGCCCCTTCTACTCTAAGAAAAGAAAATGATAAAAGATAAGATAACACCATTTTTCGAAATAATGGAATTTCTGTTACATGTTACATTATTTTAATTCAATCTCTATTCATTAATTAATTTTCATGTCTGCCTCTTTACTTCCTAGGCTTTCCTTTTGGCCAGCCTTTCTTAGATTTTTTCTCCATACGTCGTATGGCCTCTACCTCAGAAGAAAGTGTTTCTAAGGCCTCAGACATGTCATCGTCATCTCTCCCAGAAGTGAATGATGCTTTTCTGCCAACGTCAGTCGAGACGTTAGGTTGCGAGACTGTGAAACTGGCACTCTCGCCATTTCAAGGCACTGACTGATAGCCTTTCTTACTTCGGCTTCAATATCAATATATGAGGGGGATTTTGTGCCCGCTCTCTCTTTGTATGTTCTTTGTGGTTTTAGAGGCTCTGTAGATGCGTGTATTGCAGCATCTACGTCTGAGGGTATCTCGTCTCTCTCTTCCACCTCCATTGAACCACTCAGTCTCTTTATGCGTTTGTGCCACACTCTCCTTCTCCGTGAGGCTAACCGCCAGAGCGACGAATTTCGTTTTTCGACGCTTCTTTGCCTCTGCGCACATCACCAGTAGTGTGTTTTGCAGAAGCGGGTTTTTCTGATATCTCTTGCTTGGTGGTCTCAGTTATCGTACTAACGGTATCTATCACAGGTTGTGATATTTGCTCCTTAACTTTTTCTTTCTGTTGCCTCTGTTGAAACTTATTATCAATAATATTTCCTATCAACGTGGTGAGGCTTGGATCAAGATCTACAAGCAGCTGCTCGACATCAACTCTAGGTACCGGAGGAGTAGCAGTCACCTTCGCATAGGTAGTCGCCGGACGAGGAGTCCTGGCACTGACAACTTTTCTCGCTTCTAAATAGCTCATGTTTTGAAGCGTTTTAACTTCTTGTATAGAACTTTCAGTCTTATAGACCGAACAGTCTCTAGAACGGCAACTATGATGCCCTTTGCAATTAATGCATGTCTTTGCATGGCTCGCCCACATGCTTTTTGAATCCGCACACGCATACCTCCTGTCCTTCGCACCTGGCCGCAGTGTGTCCAAAGCGCTGGCAGTTGAAGAATCGCATTGGCTGTGGAATGAAAGCACGCACATCCAATCGATGTATACAGGCCCGTACTTTCTCTGGGAGCTTTTACCTATTGAAAGTTAGTACATGTGAGGCAAAAGGAAGCACCTCACCATTTCTTCTCATTGTCAGCCTGCGACAATGAATCACACCCTGATTAGACATTTCCTCAAGGATTTCATTTTCTGTGCAGTTTAACAAATCTTTGCACACAACAACGCCTTTTGAATAGTTGTAGGTACTGTGCGGTTGCACAGACACCAGGAGTTCACCAATCTTCGTAAGAGACTGAATTTTTACTGACTGGCCGTCAT
>JAAAKQ030135146.1:0-13384 GCA_010016005.3 Zanna intricata | reverse complement strand
GGAGGCCCCCAGGGGGGGGGGCCCGCCCCGGGGGGGTCCAGAAACTTCAGAGGGGGGCCGGCGCGGGGGGAGGAAAAAAAAAAAAAAAAAAAAAAAAAAAAAGAAAAAAAAAAAAAAAAAAGGTCGACCTAAGCCTACGGCGAGGGCGATTGCTGCTGAGGTATCTTACTCTGATGCTAAATGTCGACCGCGACATTTTCATCGGAGGCATCCCGACCGAGGCCTGGCTGATGACTGAGATATGTATTCAGTACAAAGGTCAATAAGACAACTCCCGGTAAAGCCCCTCAGGGCCAGGAACGGGAGGGGTGGTGTGGCGACCGGAATCGTCACTTGGTGGGTGTCTTCCCCTACGGGGGCTGGGATGCTCCAGCACATTTTTCTTTGAATGTCCGCAGACGTCTCAATAAAATTTTTCCAGATCGCTGATGTGATACGGGTCAAAAAGAGTTACCAGCTCCATTGCCTTGACCAGCAAGAAGCCCTGACCTCACCATTCCTGGCAATACGCTCCGGGGTTTTGGTAAATGAAGAGATCCGAAAATGCAGATACATCAACAACGCTGTACGGTCAGTTTGAAATGATTACCCCTGATATGCTGTTGCGGATAAACAAACGGATATACAAGCATACATACAGCTGCGCTTTATAGTTTAAGTAATAAGCTTTCACTGGTGTAAAGGGACTTCCCGCCCGCAAAACTACATACATACATGTATATGTATACTGTTATGTAACTAAAGTAAAATTTTATAATTTTATTTAATTATGACTTAAAGGTCTAAAATAAAAAAATTAAAACATAGTTTTCTTCTTCAGAAAAAAGATAATAGAAAACTAAAAAAAAAATTCGAACTAAAAATTATAAAATAATTTTTTTTTTCAAGAAAATTACTTAGTTTCAAATTATCCATAATTAAAAAGAAATGTGTGATGTGCACTTAATTATAAAGTCGTAGATGAGAACGCACCCCATCCTTTTTAGTCATTCGTAAATAGAATTTTTTTAAAAATAATTTTTGTGAAAGTAATTTTTTTAAAAGTAATATTCTTGAAAACAATTTTTTTTTTTTAATTTTCGTATGAATTTATTTTTTTTTTTAGAATAACATGTTTAATTCATATTTTGAAAAAGATAAAAATGCGAATTTGACCTGAAGGTTTTGGAGATTTTTCAAGCCACAAAATGTTATACATGATTTTTTTTGTACTTAGCACAAAAAAAACCAACAAAAAATAAAAAAAAACTACTTCAATTCTTTAGAGTAAAGAAATAAAAGTCTATAATAATACAAAATATATTACAAAAAATAATTTTGTTAAATATTTTTATTTATGAAACGGTCTCTTTCGAAAGATGATAAATATAAAATTTGAATAAAAAATATAATTATTTTGGTTTTTAAAACATTTTCAATTATAATATTACAAAAAAAAACTATACTTATAGCACGTAACGGAAATTTTTACGTTATTAAATATTTTAAATGCAAATAAAGGTATAAAAGAAAGAAGTCATATTTCTTAAAAGATGTCATAACTTAAAGCAAATAACTGTTGGCTACATAGTGTAAAATTAATTTTACTGAGCAAATGGATTGAGCTTCTTAACTAAACTTGATCGTGTAGAAATAATTACGTAAACTTACAGCGTTGTCCGGAGAGAATTTAGAATGATGTAAGAGATGACGTTATTCATGACGTTCACATTGCTTAGTGTTTGCTGTTATTTCTGTCTGTTCAAGGTGGTCCTGATCTTTGCTACATACATACAGCATAAACGTGAAGTGCCCCTCGTAGAAAAACAATAAAGGATTTTCTAAACATGTATTTCGTCCTAATTCAACTAATTCTAACAAAACAGTTTCAACAACTTAATTATTTAAAACGTCAGTAGTAGTAACAAATTTACAATGATATGTGTTTTAGTTAATTTTTTTTTCTGGAGGTACTAAACAGCAACAAACATGATATTTAAAATTACAAATTTTATACAATATTCATGGGAATCACAGCGGTTCCTTTAGATCAAAACAAGAATAGAATACAATAAAAAATATTTAACTATTAAAGAAAAATAATTGTTATTCTTTATTCCGCGATTAATAACTATGTTATTTTAAAAGGAAATAAATCAATTATGTCCCTTATTATTAATATTAGAATTATAATTCATAGGTGTTGAATCATCCATCCTCAGGAATTGTAAGATCGTTTATACTAACAATCCTTATTGATGTATCTAATGTAATGCTTTTTTTTATGTATTTAATATTAATCCACGAATTACTAATGTGGTATTAGTAGAATATTTAACTGATAGAATTCCAAATTTTAACCTCTTCAAATGGCCAAATAATTATTATTTCTAATTTGATTAATTATAAAAAAATCTTTCGAATTAGTAATAACGTGTTTGGTGTGTTTTTCGCTTACTAAAAGGGAAGAGATAAAGTACTATTAACAAGGGCATACTAGCAGTCTATTAGTACGATAAAAAAACTTTACATTACCACAAAAGTTCCAAAACAAAATGAGTTGTAAAAGAAATTATTTAATTATAAAGAGGAAAATAACAGATTTCTTATTTTAAAACGAATCATATCCTCTGTTTTTATTCAATAACTCTTTACGTGATAGATTTTTGTGTCAATATACATATGTGTAATGTAATAGGTCAGTATGAGGATAAACTGAATTTCTATAAAGTTAAAAATATTTTTGTAAATTTACATTACTTAGATTTTTAAATTTCACATGAAATTAATGTTTTTTTCGTATGAAAAATCATTTCTTTTGACAAAAGGTAAAAATAAATCGATGGTGACACAACGTTGAATTGAAGATCAAACAACGTAGAACAAAAGTTAGTAATGAACTAAGGTAAGAAAAATTCTAAAGCTATTTCTTCTCCGCCGTTTCAAAAAAAATCTATCTTTGGATCAGAATAAAATCGCTAAATAAAAGGTATCTTTTGCAAAAAATGTTTCGTTGCAGTAAAATCAAAATTTTAAAAGTAAATGGAAATATTTAATCATAAGCTTCATAACTTTATTTTTATTTTATATTTTTGTTTCAAGCAATATTTTTAACTGCCCAAATATTTGAGAAAATTGAAATCCAACCTTACTTCACTCATACTAACCGACCTGTTATGATGCACATGCGATGAAAATACACTTTCTAGTTACTTTATGAAATCAAATTTCGTAAGTCATTGTTTTACACTGTTAATTAATTATTTGATAAATTAATTAATATTAGCAAGTGATAAATATTACCTGAGAATGACGTATGAGGCATTTTTAATCTGTTGCAATTACTTATTTGGAACTAAAAGCCATTAATTATTATAATAGTTCAGACATGTTAAAATATTAATATTTGGCAATTACTCATTTTAATAAAATATATTTTTTATTATCACGGAATAGGTTTCATAAACACATCTGTTTTCAGTTGAATGTATACTAACCGAAACGTTTAACTTATTTCTTCTCGATTTCACTTTTTCCCATTTTTAATTTTTAAATGTTTATATTTTTAGTTTCTCATGTTAAGACAAACTTTTCTAGAAATATAACTTTTACTTCAATAGATTTTGTTTTTATTTATTTGAATTACTCATAATTAAATACTCTACATAAAAAAATACATAATCAGTCGGTTTACCTGAATCAGAAAAATCCTTGCAACGGCTAAATGTATATTTCTTCTCTCTGGTTGTATTAAGGGTATTTTTATATGACCACATTGTCTAAAACCGGAATTATCCATATAATTTTTTCCTCACTGAATCTGATTGAAGATAGATATGTAGATTTTTATTATTAAGTTGAATTTATTATACATTTTGCAGTGTTCTCAGAAAAACCAAATACTAAAGTAAAAGTCACTTTTATGTAAAAATTTCAAACCAGGCCTGGGAATTTCGTTGAGCAGAAAAATTGGGAATACTGATCTTCCGGATACCAGATGTGTTTCCGGATTCCATATTCTATACATTCGCTAAAATGCGATGATGTTTTAGTGCAGGAAACTCAAACTTAAGGTAAAGCATCTTTTCATGAAAAAAAAAATTGAAATCAGAAGCAACCTCTTCTGCACGATTGATGCACAAGATGAAATTGTACAAAAAAAATAATAAAATCCTCTTTTCTAATTTGATATTGATTCACAACATGAAAGCCAAGTCAAGGTATTAGTGACTGAAGTTTTCTTAAAAATTAATGAGAAAGTCCGCTTTATAAAAAATAGGAAGATTCTTTAATTAAGTGGAGATTAATTAAAAACCTATTTTTCAGTAGTTTACATATTAACCCTGTAATACAGAAACTTAGTAACTGAATCATGAAGGAACAGTAAACAGTAAGAAATAGATTTTGGGGTAACTAATCTACATTTAAACTTAAAATATTTAAAAAATGGAATATTTATCATTCAACTTGTAAATAATAGTATACTATATATAATAATAAATAGTCCATTATGTAACTGGATAACCTAAATAAATAACAAAAGAATTACATAAAATAAATCACTAATATTTCAACAATATTAAATTATTATTTAATATAAAGATAAAAACTAAATAATAAAATAAAAACGTAATAGTAATTCAAGATAAAGTAAGCTTGATAAAATCTATTGAAGAAATAACGATGTTCTGTAACAAATCTCGAATAGTTTGAAGTTGAGTCAAATTTCTTTCATGGCTTTCACGTCTAATACCGTTTGGTGAAGGATTTATTTTATTTTTCGGCTTGTGATATTGACAGTCATGCAGAAAATATAAAACCGTAAGTACTTATCAAACACGTCTAATGTTAAACAAAAAAGTTATAATATTAAATACGAGTAAAAGATTACCTACCCATGAATATTTAGAATATCAAGCTTTACTTCTAGGCAACATACAGAAAACACGTGTGCAAGTATGAAAGTAGTATAATTTACAGAAGATTTACCAGGTAACATTGGCAGGCTAATTTTTTCATCGTTGTATTCTTTTATTTTCAATAAAAATTCCTTATAATCAATTTGACGTAGAAATCTCATTTTTTATTTCATTGTACGAAGTACAAGGAAGCACGTATCTCGCATAACTCAAAAACGATTAGCAGTAGAATGTTGAAATTTTGGATTTAGGACTGTTTCATTTAGTTGTGCACCTCACCTTTTGATTACAATCGACTGAAACCAAAAGTGTTCAAAAAAAGTCCAAATTACAAAAATATCTGGATTTTGGACTTTTTCTTATCTGCAATAATAAGCCCTCATTGAGAGCTTTTCAACGACTATCATAAGTGGTACTTATTTACATTGTTCCAGATTGGTTATAGCCAAATAAAATTCTAATTAATGAAATATTTGGATCAAGGGGAATGCACATCGGTTCGAATGAGAATTGATCTACTTTTTTTAACGTCTTTTTTTAAAAATTTAAACATATTGATTTATCAGTAATTATTTAACTCTGATAATAAACGTGTGTTACACTAAACCATAATTCAATAATAATAGTAAAAAAAAAAAAAATTAAAAGTTATTAATGAAATAAAATTTTATGTACTTTCATTTTTTTTAAAAAAGTGTGTATATGTAATTTAACAGGCGTATAAGAAAGTCATGTCATGTGGTGTCCACATCAGATTTTTTCTAACCATTTCGAAAAAATTGATACAAAATTCCTAATCAGAAGGTAATTCTTAAATTGGTTTGAAGAATTGGAGACGGTGATGATACTGTAGGACAGAGTAATTAATTTTACGGTTCAAAACAAAAACATCCGTTTCATAGATTTAATGCACTTCTGTAATCTAACTCTATAAAATTATTTTCACTAGTTAAACAATTTTTATTTTACTAATGTAATATTATTTACGGTTACGAACCGAAATATTAATGTTTCGATGTAAACAACGATTAGAGAATGATCTTAAGGCACAAACAGTATTTCTTGTTTTATATCAGGGTTCAAAAACAATCGTAAATTAAAAAAAAAATACTATGTAACTTTTTTATTCGAGCATTTTTACGAAAAAATTTGGCATATAACTATTTTACGAAGAATGCTCAAATCACGAAGATAGTTAATCTCAATAGGACAGTTAAAATAGGATACATATCAATAGCATAAGAGCTCAGTTTCTAATAGATCGTACTCTATTTATCCTAATTTGTGAATTTATAATCCCCAAGGAATTTTTCAGGGGTAAACCCTCTTCTTCCTTTTTCTGGAGTGTATGAGTTTACGAACCAATCAGTGCCAGTTATACACAAGAAGCTGATGCAACAAGTATTCCACCCTAAAAAAAAAACTTATTTTCTCTTTACCAGTAAACACAATAACTACCATCAGTCAGGATAAGCTAAGAAATCATGACAAATTTTAAATGAACTAAACTCTAACATTTAGATAAATATTTAAACGTTATATTACAAATTACCGTGATATTGCACTTTTTTTTTATGTAAAGATTAATTTAAATTGTAAAGATTTAGTTAAGATTAAACTTTGTCTATAATAAATAACGTTGAATTCATGTAATTTAGATTGTTTTGGATTAAAACACTATGATGGATGTATATATATATATATAAAATATTAATTATTTATAGTTTAAAACAACCATATACACAAATATCTATATAAAAAGTAAGTTTGGTTTCACCTTTAAGTGTTAAAATTAACAATACTCAAATTTACAATAACATAACTAAGTATTATAAGAATAATCTTATTAAACATTTCAACAGAATTTACAATTTTCTTAGCTAACGGTAACGTTTAATGCATGCTGGAAAAATCTTGGCATACGAAAATCAACAAATATTCTAAACCCTACTACCATGGTTATATTGGGTATGTAAGTCATGGCGGTGCAGTACACAATAGTAAGACCCTAATATAGAAATTAAGTTTAAATATAAAAATAAAAATTATCCTCTGTTTACTTTATGTATTTATTTTACTTATATTTATGCAGTACTCTTTTTTGTTACTCTTTTACCGATCTACTTTAATTACTCATATAAAATTATAAACCGAGTTACTACTCGGTTTAAAAAAAACACTGTTTTCTTTTTCGATAATACTTACATAATAATTTGGGGATGAAATATTACTTTTTTATAAAAAAAAAAAGGATTTCAATACAATGAAGTAATAAAAATTAATTTAGAACACTTTTAGATAGTGTTTCTTTGAATTCTAAGAAATACTAAATGATCTTAAAATATCTAAAAAAGTTCATTGAAACATTCTGTGAAGATGACAAATATACCGACATCTGAACTAAAGGCAATTATCTAAATTAGAGAATTTTATTTCTGCAGTACAACTTTATTTATAGCATCTATTGTAACAACTACTTACCCTTAATTGTGGATAAAACCGTTGAAATATTTTTCTACGTACTTAAGTGCATAATTTATATATTATTTTTAATGGCAAAAAGAGAATTCTCACTAATGAAAACAAAATCATTTCTTTTGCACATTTTCAATACAATATCTGTGGATGTCTAGTAAGAAAGATCCTTGAAAGAATGAAATTCATTTTATCCTTTTAAAAGATTATTTTTCGCTTTGAAGAATCTTAACCAAACTCTAAGTGGTTATATTAATATAAAATAATTAAATATATTATGTTCTAAAATTATAATTTATAAATCAATTTCTATTTATAAATGCCCTACCGTTCCATAAAAATAAATTAATTTAAAAATAAAAAATTTAAAGAGATAATTTTAACTTAACACAGAATAATAATCTGGACAATGACAAACAGTTATGTTTTACTTCTTTTCTAAATTTTAATATATTATCTTTCCACCTAATATATTTTCATTTTCTTTATTTATGGTGAAGTAGCTTCGTGTAAGCGAGAAATGCAATGCAGATGTGATACTTGTTTGAGCAGCTGTGAAGCTGTGTGAAGTAACTCTATTTATCTCTAACTAAATGACAGATTTGCAAGCAGTTTTAATAGAAAATATTATTTGATTCATAACGCATTTTCCATCCTTTTTAATTGAACTTATGGGTTTATATAAACACATTTATATTTTGTAATAGTGTAGCTAAAGAAGTATGAGAAAAAATTCGTATCATTCAGTTGTTTCAGTAAACAACTGAAACAGTTTTTTTTTTTGTAAGACCAGTATATTGAAACTATCATGGTGAAAAAACGTTCATAGTAAATTAAAAAATTAATAGATAAAAAACTCTGTTCCAAAATATACTTACACACTCATTTTGGCAAATGTTTTTTATTTCACTGTTATAAGCATTTGTGGTAAACCACTTTATAACGTGCCTAACAATAGCTCGAAATAATCAAACCAAATACGTCAGAATTATTAAATTAGTTACTTATAATAATATTATATGATCATAAAAAATAATATTTAATCACCAATGTGATTAAATATTATTTAATATACAGATCAACATTTTAATATAAATTTTGATCGATAAAATACCGATTTCAGAATCAAAATTTTCCGAAATTAAATTTTGAATTTTCTCTTCACTCCTGCGAAAAAAGTTTAAACTGGTAGACTAGCCAATATACACGGAACTTACTTAAATTGTCTCATCTTGAGAATCAAAAAATGGTGTCAACATAATTCCAAAACAAAATTTAATTCCTTTTTGCTATTGCATGATTCCATTAAAACGTGTACTTTAAGAACATAAATCTAGTAAGAATTTTATGGAATATTTACCAGTTATGTTTACAAACATTTTTACCTGATAATTGAGTCAGTATTGTTGAAGAATTTTTAGTTCGCATCATCAGATTGAATTGTAAATTTATTAAGATTTAATAAAATTTAGTGAATGCCCTACTATCAGAATAAATAAATTTGCCAATACAAAAAATGTAAAAGTAATTAATCATTTACAGGAAAAAACAATTAATTGCAAATGAAACTGCTATTAACTAATTGAAAGTGACAAAATAAATTTACTATAACGAATTTAATAATACAAATTTAATTATTTTTATTAATTTATAAAATAGTTTAATAATTAAATTAATGAATAGTTTAAAATTAATTAAACTAACTAATATTGAATTAACCTATACGTATGCGCAATCTTGAAAGCACGCGCACGTATTCATACACGCACGCGCGCACGCACACACGACACTCATAGTCATAGATTGTTTAAGAAATAAACTGATTATTTCGGTCTGTTGTAGATCTGCTACTAGAATATAAAAATAAATTAATTCATTTTAAGTAATTATTTTCAACTGTTTTAAGTTTCCTAAAGAAACAGAACATGCAGTTAGTTTCTCATGAATGCCATTTTCTTCCTTAGATTGTGAATTTCCATGTCTGAGTCAAGGAATCCGTCTTTTTTTTATAATTATGCATTATTATAATTATATTATTATTATTTATATTATAATTATTATTATTTTTATAATTATCTGTCTATTTATTAATAATCCAATTACATAAATTGGATTTTACATTACGTTACAGTAATGTAGCAATCCAAAAGCATAAGAAAATACGGTGATATTTTGTTGTTTTGGTGAAAATATATACTATCTGTAATAGTTAAATTGTTGACTCGTCCAATTATTACAAAGTGATACTATTATTCCATTTCAAAAAATGAGAACACCAGAAAATTATGTGGCTTTAAATAAAATAACCGACAATTTAGATAATTCACTTAAAAGAGTAAAATATTATTATAAAAGCAATTTATTTACCTTAACGAATTTTGATTAAAATACTTTTTAAATTTTATTACCATGATAGTAGCTAAACCTTTTAATCTTTTAAATGTTTCATGTTTTAAAAGTATGGAAAATGTTTTTTTGAATTAATTAGTCACTATAAAAAATAGTAATCGATAAAATAACTAAATAGCTTATTTTTCCGAATGTTACGTTAAAACCAATGATAGAAGAGTGATTTGAAGTAGTGATTAATTTTTAAGGGACTTGTCTTAGATTAAATGTAAAATAGTTATACAGAAATTGAAATGAAATCGATTTTGTAATAACAGAACATATAATATCGAAATGGATAATGTAGGCTTTTTTTTTTCAAATGAAGACACATTTTACGTTCTCCAATATTTCAGATTAAGATGTTGGTACTAAGTAGAGTTTCAGATGTGCCTTGCTCATAGAAGTCAACAGGCAGGAAAAGTAATGTATAATCTGTAGAAATACTTAAGAAAGATTCCAAGGAAAACGAACACGTTGTTCCCTTTTAAAAGTTGAATAATTTTGTTGACAAAATCAAAGTTTTACTTTAATTAAGTTAAACTGTATAATAGTTATTAATCACAATAATTAGTTAATTAAACCCTGATTTTGAGAGAAGGTATTTTATCGTTGAGATGAAAAGTGATCATAGCAACTATAATTTTTATTTTAATGAAAAATCCAATAATTAAGATCAACAATGTGCATTAAAAATGTTCTAAAAGTTAATCAATCATTATATTAAAAGTGAACTTTGCATTTTTTTGTGAAAAGCATGAATTATTTTGACTTTTTTTTCACATTCAGTTTCCTGAACAATGAAATATTGAGTAAATAGTACAGCAATAATAACGAGCCCACCGGGCTGGCCTAGTGGTTAACGCGACATTACAAATCAGCTGTTTGGAAGTCGAGAATTCTAAGGTTCAAATCCTACTAAAGGTAGTTATTTTTATACGGATTTGAATACTAGATCGTGGATACCGGTGTTATTTGGTAGTTGGGTTTCAATTAACCACACTTCTCAGGAGTGGTCGACGATCTGAGGTTGTACAAGACTGCACTTCATACTAATTCATACACATCATCCTCATTCATCCTCTAAGTAATACCTTACGGTAGTTCCGGAGGCTAAACAGATAAAAAGAGAGAGCAGTAATGACGAGAAAGGAAGACGTCAAGTGACAATTCCCAAGAAAATATAACGGTTTAAACACAGTATAGTTTATAGTACAATAAAAATAAAACGAATAAAAATATAATAATAAACTTAAATGGTTAACAAAACAGAACAAGGAACTAAATTTAAAAATTTCCCATACGTTATATATGAGAAAAAAAATTATAACAAATTAAGTTATCAATATAAAAAGTTTAATTAAAAAAATAATGATATTCAACGCACAACAACCTTTAGATCCAATATATGCAGCCTCTTTAGTCGTCTCTCATCTTTACTATTATCCAAAAGGTTAGCAGCCAGATGGTTTTCGTGCGCCTTAAGCTTAAATAAATATTTTGAGCTTAGATGGAGAAGAATTTCTTCATAATCGTGAATTCCTAGTTTCACGCAAACCATGGCACTTCCGAAATGTTCCTCAGCACTTTGTTCTGAAACGTTTGGATGATGTCGATATTTCTGTTACCCACCGAATCACAAAGTTGTATCCGGTAAGCTCATATAGGCTTTAAAAATGATCTTGTAAAACACCAGTTTGTTATTTAACGATAATATTGACTTTCTTCCTAATAACCATAATAATTAAATGTCACACTAATTACATACACAAGTTGAAATGAAATGAATTTTGTAGCAATAGAAAATATAATATTGAATTAGTAGTGTAGGCTTTACTTTTTCAAATGAAGGGAAATTTTTTTTTTTTTAATTTAAAGGTTTTTTGCTTTTATTTTTATTTTATTTGATTCAACCGTCTATACTTGATAATTAATTGTTTCCTGTTTTCTCTCACATGATTTTTCCATGTTAGGCGGCAGTCCAAATGATGTCCTAGTATCGTATGTTGTCCGAATGAGGGATGGGAACTTCATCTAGGCACACTCGTGGGCAAACTCCTCTCCTCATTGCAAACGTCACATGATTTGACTTTGCTGTCGTAACGTACATTATCATGTACGTTCCATTTGACTAGCCATTCACTGAGAAAATCTCACTCTGACTGCAGTGTCTCCAGCGCTAGTGTTGGGTTAACGTAAACTGTAATAATCGCCGTGTCATCGGCTAAGGACATAAGAACGATATTTTCCATGCTTGGAAAATCAGTAAATTAAATTGAATACAAAATCAGGCTTATGATTGAACTCCTAATTTTGTATCAAAAGTCTCATAACTCTTGGCCATATTTAAACTGTCAGAACCGTCCTTCAAGATAGTTTCGTAATACCAAATAATGTGGTTGTGCAGATTTATTTTAAGCTTGTAAAGCAGATCAGGCAACAAAGCTTATCGAAAGCCTGTTGGATATCTAAAAATACTGCCGATCCTTCCTTCCTTTCCAAACAATTGGTAATAATATTAACAGTTCTACGAATTTGTTCAATGCTGGGGTGCGCACTGCAGAAACCAAATTGGTGATCAGGAATAACAACCCCTTCTACCAAAGGAGATCTAATTCGTCCGAAGAAGAACCTCTCAAAGATCTTAGAGAGATTAGTAAATGGCTGGTAGGTCTGAATAAAGATACGTCTTCTACAGACTTGCCCGGTTTTTGAACCATCGTTATTTGCGACACCTTCCATTCTCATGGGAAATGCGTTAGCTGAAGGATGCCATTAAAGAGGCATGTTATGTACACAATTGCCCTAAATGATAATATAAACAGCACCATATGAGTTATTAGGTAAAGCCCAGGAGCCTTATTTAACCCTCTAGCCTCTATTTCCCGATCGCTTGTGATAGTTCTGCACATGTGAAACGCCGTATAAGTAGACGTAGAGGAGTTGGCCTATCGACCCAGCAGACCTCCATGGTGTTTCAAAGCAAACAGTACAGTTTCCAATACACTTTAGGTCGAAGATCTCCCTATTGTTATCCTGCGGTTCAAGGCTAAAAAAGGTTGGCAGAGGCTCTTTTGTCACTCGATTTCGGGCGTTAACAGTACTCTGGACCTTGTGTCCATGGCTTTCAATGTCCTCCCTTATAATATCTAATGGGATTAAATAATGTAGGTGTTTTAGTACCACTCGGAACAGTCATTCATTCTTCCTTCTGAAGGTATACGCTATATGGCCTCGAACCAAATCAATAACTTTCTTGTATACATCTACACCTTTTGAAATTACTTGAAGCTGTTTACTGGTTATTATCCGCACACTATAGTAACATTTGTTTACAACCACCCTAAATTTATCATACAGTTTTAAAACGTCTGTTATTCCATAAAGGATTATTGGCGGGAGTCTGACAACCTTCGTATTTTCGGTTTGTATGCTACTCTCTTCCGTTGGAAGGTGCTCAGACTAATACTACTGAGGCAATCTATTCCTGGGGCTGGACCCGTGCGGGGAGAGCCGGGTTTAGAGGGGGACGCCAAGTCCGAAGGACAGGTCCTTACGAAGCCGAGGACAGGTGGAAAAAGCAGTGTGGTTATCGACTCTGTGCCGGAGGTGGCTGGGGTTAA